>ML278048.1:0-10096 GCA_005239495.1 Nicotiana undulata
AAGTCATAATTATATAATATAATTTACAATAAATTGCCTTAGATAATATAATATAAATTCATATAAAAAAATTAAATAGCGAACGGCTATATTTTAAAAACTAGCCGTTTGGCATGTTAAAAATAGCCATTTGACCCCCAAACTTTTTATAATTACACTTTTCCCTATTTTCAACTATAAATACCCCCTCATTCTTTCATTTTTACTCACAAAATCATCAATCTCTCTCAATCTCTCTCTACTCAAATTCTCAATTCAAGTTAAATCATGCCCGGTGGTCCTAGAATTACCCCATTTGTTCGGGAACATTATAATTTGGTTGAAGAAAATGAAGAAACTTACACGATATCGTGCAAGCACTGTGGTTTTGTCTTCATTCGGCNGCAAATGGCCCCCAAACTGATAATTTAACCCCAAACTTTTTATTATTACACGTTTTCCCTTTTCTCAACTATAAATACCCCTCATTCTTTCATTATTACTCACAAAATCATCAATCTCTCTCTACTCAAATTCTCTATTCAAGTTAAATCATGCCTGGTGGTTCTAGAAATAACCCATTTATTCAAGAACACTATAATGTGGTAGAAGAAAATGAAGAATTTTACATAGTAAAGTGCAAGCACTGTGGTCGTGTCTACACTTGGCGTCCAAAGTTGACCGGCACGGGCTCTTTAAGGAGGCATATAATAAAGAGTTGTCTTAGGCGTTCTCAAGACATTCGTAATGTTATAGTTTCTTAATTTAATTTGAAGTACTATTAATTTATTATGCAATATTAGTGCAAGTTTGAAGTACTATTATTATTAATTTGAAGAAACTTACTATTTTTTGTGTTTAAATATGAATTACAATATTTATATCCCAAAGATTTACAAGAAATTGCCTTACATAAAAAATATATATAAAAAAATAGGCCGGACCCGTTTAGGCCCGTTTGGCCCGCCCCGCTTAGCCCGGGCCCATGTGGGCTGGTTCCACGCACATAGCCCGTTTAGACCGGGCCCGTTTAGCCCCGCCCCGCAAAACCCGGGCCCGCAGCCCGCAGCCCGCAGCCCGTTTGGCCCGGGCCAAGTCCCGTTAGCCCGCCTTAATCCACTTAAGCAACTTCTATTGCCAACACTTAATGGTTAATTTGCATAGGCGCCTCTTGAATTGAATTAATGTTATCTTCTCAACCAAAAATATTTAGGGAAATAATAAACCAAGAGATAGTAGTAGGTCAGCTGCACATGTCGGATGCAACCCTATAGACTCGGTTCATCTGAACGCAGTACATTCGATGTGGTATATAAATTTATGTGTACAAGTTTATTAAAATTTTGAACAAATAATAACTTTGAACAAAAAATTTAATAATTAATATGGGCTCAATATTAACAACCTTAAAGATCGAATCTATAAAATTTAAATTCTGAATCCGTCTATGATTAAGTGATTAGTTGGAGGTGGTTTATCGGGTATCTTCTCGATGGGGGAAAGAACCATAGAAGTTGGTTGGCCACACCACATCACTCATCCTACCCACTCTACGGTACGATGAATTAAAGAAGCTGAAAATCTGTTCTGCATGGGAATAATTTAAATGCCCACACCCACCTTCAAGGGAAAAAAAAAATGTGCAAATGCACTATGTAGCTCAAATTCAATAACTTCCTTACACTTTGTTTAGTTGAATTTTACTGTTATTTAAAGGCGGATCCAACATATTAATTTTACGCGTTCGATTTTTAGGTTTTTATTATTGAGTTCTTTGTATTTTTAAAATTATGAGTTTAAAATTTAATAACAATAAAATTAAAACAAATATTTATAAATATATTACAGCCCGTATAAAAAATAATGGACGTAACTGAAATCCAGTAAACCACAGCATCCGCCTATGCTGTAACCATGTGAACTATGCAACAAAAAGAAAATGAAACACAGCTAACATCATGGAATCATCCAATTTTTTAGTGGATAAAATCTCGGATTTGCTTAAGTGACTAAACCATGCCTTACACGAGTCACAACACCAAGTAATAAGGATAATGACACCCAAATTTAAATATTTGTAAGCTATGAAAGATGGAAAATTAATTAGAGGATAAACTATAAAGTACAGTCGCTCTTAAAAATAATACTAGCTGCTAAAATGTATATACAGGGGCCTACGTAGGACTTTTTGTAAGCGGTGTCGAAATTTAAAGTGATGAAAAAATTATTACGATAAATATGGGATATAAGAAATAAAGATGAGCAACACCACCAAATCATGTCACTTAGAAATTACACTTTATAGAGGATGAGTACTTTTTGTAGTTACGGTTCACGGAAGAGGACACAGTTCTATTTTTTTTAAACAAAAGAGGCTTCAAAGAAAAAAAATGCAAAGGAAACGCGTACGAAGTATTCGAACCGCAGACCTCAACGTTGCAAGAGATGCGCTATACCATCAGACCATACACTATCTTTTGTTCAACTGGATCATATGATTTATATTTATACTTTTTGCATAATATTTATATGTGTAATAACTAAAGTTTTTCGGAGAAGCAATGTCGGATGACACCACTTGGGCTAGGGTGCATCAGCCCCTGTGTATATAACCACAACAACAACATACCTGGTATTATCCCACACCGTGGGGTCTGAGGAGGGTAGTGAGTACACAGACCTTATTCCTTACTTTGTGAGGATATATAGAGAGACAGTTTCCAATAGACCCTCGGCTCAGAAAAGTATAAGCACCACATTAATAAAAATATAGACAAGAAGGAACAATACCAAAAAGCCTTATGAAAGCATAATAAAAATGACAAGACAGTAAGGTGATCAACAATGAAAGAAAATAACGGTTAGTCATAAAAACCTACTACCAACAAAAAGCGACACTGCGTGTCAATACCACTGTTGTGAACACTCTACACTACTATCCTAATTCTTAATCTCTATACCTTCTTATCAAGAGTCATATTATCGGTCAACTGAAGCTGCGTCATGTCTTGCTTAAAATGTATAATTTTTATTTATTAATATATAATAATACATATATATACATACTCCCTCTTTTTTGTATATTTAAATAGTGAATGTAACTATTTTTGGCCAACTTGCCAAATGTGTAACTTGCCCAATATTAAGAAGGCCCACATAAAAGTGGTACAGAGAGGACAGACATTTTTGCTATATTCCATTCTGCCCGTTAAACACTTCAAATCAAAATTATAGGAGAGAGAAACGGAACAAACTTTCCAATAAAATCTCACTACAAAAACAAACACATTATCTTTGCCAATACAATACGCCCATATATTTTGCAATATCCATGGGAGCCGATGCCAATTTCCGGCGACCGGCGTCTCAGAGCTTGTACGGTTGTATGTCGCCGTCTTGCATTCCGGTGCACGACGAGTACTCGCGAATAAACACGTGTCAACGTGGAGGAGGTAGCTGGAATCGGGCGAAATTATGGAGAAAGTTGTTGAAGAAATTGGTGAACGAAGGCAAGAATGTGTACTATGGGAAGAAGACACTCAAGTTTCAGTATGATGCTGTTAGTTACTCACAGAATTTTGATGAAGGTGGACATAAAGATGATTTTCCTCGGCGTCACCATCAAGAGTTCAGAGACTTCAGAATCAGTGTACATAAATAAGAATATATACTATGTAACGTACGTACTACGTTTTATTATCGTCCTAAATTCAAGCATAGACGTAATTACTTGTTTCCAGCCTCACAATATATACCTGTGCTGACTTTTAATTTGGATTTACATATGTTCTTAATTAGAATGTCTACTCCTTTTTTCATTTTGGATTCTCTGTCTTGAGCATGAAAGTCATTAGAACTTAACCAATAATGTGTCTTCCTCGCTTTCTAATCAATAGAAAAACTTATTGAGGTGGGAATATGGGATGAGTTAATTTTTTATGAACTGTGTTCGGTGTAGAAGGTTCAAGCAAGGAATATGAATTAACTAGCTAGGGATCTCCAGTTTGAGTACTCGAAATAGAAAAAATCATGATAGAGATTGCTCTTCTCCAATGGGCTTCACATAATGAGCTTCTTCTTCATTCTCTCTCGCTCTCTTCTTTATCATAGAAAACTTTATTGGGGTGGAAATATACGATGAGTTAATTTTATTGAACTGAGTTTGGTGTGGATGGTTCGCGGAATTAATGTGAATGAAAAAATTCTTTCTCAATTATTAATTAGAAGTCTCGAGTTCGAGCTTTCAAAATAAAAATATTTCGATAAAAAGCGCTTCTCCTTTATTGGGTTTACGGGATGCGAATTTAGATTAGTCGGCTAGTGGGTGGGTTCCAAATACTAAATAGTCTTCATCAATGGCAGTAAGCGGAAAGGTCAAACGGAGAGTACTTCGAGGGATTAAATCCTTCTCCATTGATCTTGATTCATGTGTTTAATAGACTAGATGGTTTCGCCCATTAGGCGGTGATTGATGTTTACTAGTGTTTAAGTTGAATTTATAACGTGGTTGATAGATAATGCGAATCAATTTAATCCCAAAATAATAAATAAATCAAAATAAAATATAAGATTTAGCGTTGAAATCGAGATAAGATAACAAATAACTTGGTTCCGGGAGCAAGGCTTCCGAAAACCACAATAAAAATAGCAATAGACTTAAAATAAAGTATTATTGAGCTTAGAATAATGTAGCATAAGTTTGTGAGAATTTTCGTTCATTACAATGGCTATTGAAGTCACTATTTATAACTACACCTAGAAAACAAGGTTGTAGGATCAAGCCCCTCTTAAATGACAATTATGAGGGTCATTGATGAATATATAACGGCAAGCTATGTCACGGCCCAATTTCATTATAGCCCGTGATGGCGCCCAATACCATTGTTAGGCAAGCCAACACTGAACAAACTAGTAATTTTCTGTTTGGATAAATTACTTAAGTGGGTAACAATGCTACATTTGTTGAAATGATTTAGAAGTTTACCAATGTGACAAAATTAAACGGAAACAACAAGTACAAACCGTAATCATGTAAATAATATCCAAATCACAATGTTTAACCAAAGAACTGGATTCTTAGTCAAAGCTATTTTAAGAAGTACTCGAGCTTCCAAGAGAATTAACTAAGAACTATGGTAGAAGTAAGACTTGCAAAATAGGAAAGTTATAAGAGCACAGAAAAATAAATATATTTCAGTCATGGTTCAAACGTGTCCTTACAAGTGAGATTTTACTTCCTTTTATAGGGAATTTCTTAATATAACGTCTACTCTTCTTAATGATTGAGCATTAATGATTAATAATATCATTAATGTAATGTTACAATAGGTAATCGTAACTGTTGCGTAAAGATTCTGTAACGTTTTGGCTCATTGATTGAAGATCTTTGAATCTGTCCTGGTTCATTCTGACCTTGTCTCTTCAACTCCTCAATTAGACTAGAGCTCCCGCTTCTAATTGTCTCGTGGGTGTATTATTCTGTATCTCTTTGTCCCGTATCTCTTTCTAAATTTTTATCCAGCTGTCATGTTTCCATTACTCCACGTAGATTGCTTTGTCATCAGAATATTACACGTGTGAAGTCTATTTTTTACCAATACATATAGTCCCCCCACTTACCATTTATTTATCAATTAAATATTTGGTAAGTTGATACTCATTTATGGCAGGAATGTTTTGCTGTCGTTTCACTTGTACCATTGCATCTGTCTCTGAACATACGCGTCGCTTGTCACTTCCATTTAATGCGTGTGTCGCGTGGTGTTTTCGGATTGGTTCTGTAATTCATCAGCGCCTTTTAGGGCTTTTTGCGGCTGCATCAGTCACGAAGTGGCAGTTTTAATAATGACTTTCACATCAGTGTTTTTTCCATTTTTTTGACGATTGCCTTTGTGTATAAATACCCATTTTTTGCCTTTGCTTCTACGAAAAATTTCTAACTTTCTTTTACTGCTTGTAAGTTCCTCTTTCATGCAAATATATCTTCTTCAAATCAAGAACCCAAGAAAGTAATTATAGTAGGTAAACTATCTCTTTCTCCTGCTCCGATCCGGAGTAGGAGGGGCGGTAGATTAAGGAGCTTGGGTTCAACACCTTCTAGAGGTTCTTCTTCTCCACGTAACATTACTCCTCCACCAACTTCTAGGGTTAGTGTTACTCCATTTTCTTCTAGGGATAGAGCTTCTAGATCTTCTTCTAAGAGTAGAGAATCCAGTGAACCGCTTCGTGAACCAAAGGTTGATGAGATTGTTCCTGCTGAATTTTCTTTCGTAAATGACAGTGAATCCATAAGAAAACAACTTTCTTCCATGATATTCATGATCGTGCTGATCTTTACCCTACTCAAATCACCGAGGGTTTGATTTCTCTTGTGCGCAGAGATTGTTATTGGAAATCTGACTTTCCAGTCTTAGTCCCCAATGAAAATCAAAGAATAACTTCTTACAAAGCTAGCTATTCTTTTGTATATACTTACCCCTTTACTTTAGGGTTCAAGCCTCCTATTGACCCTGTCATTATAGAGTTTTGTCGATTTTTTAACCTGTGTTTTGGACAAATCAGTCCTATTATCTGGAGGGTAGTAGCTTGCCTCAGATATTTTGCCAACTTGGCTTCAGTTCCTTTTACCTTTTATCATCTTATTCATCTCTACTCTCCTAAGTTGTTCCACCAAGGAGTTTTTACTCTTGTGGCTAGAAGTAAGAGGGTTTTAGTCATCCCCGATGATGATAAAGATAGAGGTTGGTATGCCTAGTTTGTTGCTGCCCCTACAAAATGATTAGTTGGTGAAGAAAATCTCCCCTTCCCTGAGAAGTGGAACTTTGCAAGTAAGTTTCGTTTACTCACTTTCTTTCTCATTTTCGATAGTTGTTCAGTACCGTGATTGTTTTTTTTCTTTTTTTCAGCAACCATGGGAACCGTCGAAAAGGAGCCCTAACTAATCCCTTTTATTTGTTAGGGTTTCCTGCTCGTGGTGTCACTGCTGCTGCCATAACTGCTTCGAAGCTTTCTTTGGCCAAGGCTCAAGAAATTATTTTGAATTCTTCTTCGTCAAAAAGGAAAGCGGATAGGTCTCAGACCTTGGAAGATGAGGAGGAGCAGGAAGAAGGCTCATTGATTTAGAGGTCACGAGCAAGAAGAAGGGTCGTGTCTGATGACGAATGTACTCCTCTTATTGGTCCATCTTCCGTGCCTGAGTTAGAGCATTCTTCCCCTCTACACTCTGAAGAAGAAACTCTTTCCACATCCAATGAATCAGTTGAGCAATTGTTCCATCAAGGTTTTGGCTCAATTTTAGAGGAGGCGCCTCTTGCAATATTTCATCCATCTACTCCAGTGGAACTTCAATCTGCCGTTCCTGTTGCTGTTTCTGCTCCCCCACCCGTTCCACCCGTGGCTCCTTCATCTACTCCTACTTCCGTGCCTTCTATTGTCGAAGTAAGGTCTTCTAGTAATAGGGAGATGAAGCAAATTATGATCGAGGTGCCTGCGGGAGGTAGCCTCTTAAAGAAATCAGGCTAGGCGGACATGTGGTTGAAGCCTCTGATATGCCCGGTCGAGAAGTCAAAACTGGACAGCGATAGCTCCCTGACGTGGATGAATGAGATTGTACACTCATCCTTAAAGTTATCCTTCATGTTATTCATTTTCTAAAATTAACCTTTACCGTAGCTAACTTCTCTTTTTTGTGTAGATCAATCTCATTGTACAAAGTTGATGAAAAGGATCATCCATACGGAGCAATTAATAAATGACTATCATACCGATGCTGATAACTGGAAGGAACAATTTGAGAGTCTTCAACTTGATATGGAAGCAGTAGAGGAGGAAACGTATACCCTAGAGCAAAGGTTAGAGTGACAGCAGAATTAGCCATTGAAAAGGCTTCGTCGAACCAAGCAACCAAGGATAAGAATATCCTGGAATCTTCATTTGCTGAACAACTTTCTCGTGCTTCTGAAGAAATAAGAAGCTTGAAGGCTTTGCTAAACCAAAATGAGGCTTATGCTGGTAAACTCGTGCAGTCGCTTACTCAAAATCAAGAAGACCTCCGTGAATCCTCAAACAAGGTTCAGTTTCTGGAAAGATCCTTTGCCCCTTTACAAGCTTCTTGTGATGCTGTTGTGATTGAAAGAGATGAGCTGAGAGCGGATGTTGAACAATGGGAGAAGGACTGCGAAGCTCTCGAGGATAAGGCAACTGTCGATGTGAGTTGGGCTTATTTGAATGCCCGGCTTGATACATTGACGGAAATGTGCCAGGAAATTTTTGACTTATAAGCTGAAATTGCCAAAACTAAGGAGACAATTGAAAAGTCTCGAAAAAGTTAAAAATTTTTATCACATGAAGTTGAAGTTCCCATGGGTGATGAGATCGTGCCTGATGAATGTCATGACCCCAAATACTAACAGGCCGTGATGGCGCCTATCGTGGAACTAGGCTAGCCAACCATCACTTTGCTACGATTTTGTTCAATTATAAGAGTTCACCTTTTAATAATAAGCATGCAACCATAGCATCAAATAATATAGTTAAGTCTTAACATCCCAATAATAGTCTAACAAACCTCCCAAGAACTGGTGTCAATAGTCATGAGCATCTAAGAATAAGTAAATCTAACCCTGCTAAAACTATAATATATGTCACTGAATCAAATGCTAAAACTAAATAAGGAAGGGAAGTGGAGAAGCTGTGGACGCTGGATAGCTACCTCGAAATCCCGTAAACTGCTGCTAACGAACAAGGCAGCTACTACTCCAAATCGGTACCTAAATCTGTGCATAGAGGCACAGGAAGTCTTTATGAGTACGCCAACTCAGTAGTAATGAAAATAAATCACAGTCTGAGTAATATAAACACACAATACAGATACACAATTCCACAAAACCAGTAAAACACCAAGTCACCATGTAGTATTTATCAAATAATAAATTTGAAATCAGCTTTCAGAAATCCTTTGAAAACATGTGAAATATCAGTATCTCAGTAAAATTCTCAGTAAAAACTGGTTTGAAAACGAAGTAAATCACAGTTCGAAGACTTAGAAAAATCATAATAAATTTGCCCCTCGGGCCAAAACCATTTCTTGTAACAGTTGCCCTCAGACATCCTCTCAATCACTGAGTATCAATCATCACTCAGTATCATCATCACTCAGTATCAGCCTCGCGGGCAATCATCACTCAATATCGGTACCGGCGCTCATTGGGGGTGTGTACAGACTCCGGAGAGGCTCTTACAACCCAAGTGTAATAATAACATAAGGCCTGAAAGCCTCCTCCCCACTCTCCTGAGGCCTGAAAGCCTCCTCACCACACTCCTGAGGCCTGAAAGCCTCCTAACCACACTCCTGAGGCATGAAAGCCTCCTCACCACTCAGTCAGACACTCTCAATTTTCCCTTAGGCCATAAACATACCGGGTTCTCGACCCAAAACAATGTTTCATTTTTCAATAAATAGTATCAAAATACTCTGAGTGTCAAACAATTTATCAGGAAAAGATTGAGTGTGAATCATAGAATATCAGTGAGGAAAATATAGTAAACACAACCCTCAAAGGGAATCAGATCGGCACTAGGCCCAAACACGGCTTACAACCCAAAACATATCATAATATATAAATACTAACTAAGCAAAGGCTTAAAAATCGGTTTCGCAACTCAATAGTCGCCTACATAAGAAAGATGTTTCCAAAGTTTCCACCTTTTCATTTCAAAACCCGTGAAAGGGTGCATAGTCCGGGGTTTCATACCCTCAGGACAGGATTTAAAGACATTACTTACTTCAAAACTAGCCCGAAAACTATTCCGCAATGCGCTTGCCTCTCGAATCAACCTCTGAAGGCTCCAAATCTACCAAGTTCAGATTTTTATCGTCAATATATGCTTAAGGAATAAATTCCAATTGAAAAATATCGAATTTAGCTCAAAATTCCGAATTCGGTCAAAACCCGACCCCCGGGATCGCTTCCCGAAACTCAGAAATTTTTATACAAAAGTGTTCTTCGTCCTCTCACGACTCCGTACCTATAAAGAACACCAAAATTGGAGTTCGTTTGTCACGACCCCAAATCCTAACAGGTCGTGATGGCGCCTATCGTGGAATTAGGCTAGCCAA
>ML278049.1:15084-41284 GCA_005239495.1 Nicotiana undulata
TTCTTCAAGGATGACTCTTCCAAGAGACTTGAGTTCATTAGTCAAGGTTATGAACCTTGTGTACATCTCCTGAATTGTTTCTCCTTCCTTCATAGTGAAGTTTTCATACTAAGAGTATAGCAATGTACCTCTAGACCTCTTCACTTGAGTTGTTCCTTCATGAGCCACTTGTAGAGTATCCCAGATTTTCTTAGCAGTGTGCAGCTTTGGATTCTGCTGTATTCATCTGGGCCTAGCCCACACACTAGCCACTTCTTGGCCTTGGCATTCTTCTGCCATTTCTTCAGAACCTCAGTTGTGCAGTTAGCCCTAGTCTTAGGCACATATACTCTTTCAACAGTTTTCTTCATTGTTGCAAGTGGTCCATCAGTGACTATGTCCCAAAGTTCATAGTCCTCTCCAATAAGGTGATCCTTAATTCTATTCTTCCACTAAGAATAGTACTGGTCGTTGAAGAGTGGTGGCCTTGCAGTTGATTGACCTTCCCAATTCCCAGGTGGTGCACTCATCTTGATCTTTTCCTAGGTGTTAGCCTCTTCAAGGATAACCCGCTCTAATACCAATTGGTGTTTTAAACTTCAANAAGGGATTTTTACGTGGAAAACACCTGTCTCAAAAGGTGAAAAAACCACGACCTAAACGGACTTACAAAATAAACTCTTTTGTAATCCTTGGACTAACTCTAATCCTCTTTGTATCAACTAGCCTCTAGCTAATTTCTATAGATTTCAAGCTAACTCTAACTTGAACAATTTGTACCTATTACAATTGCTTCTAAGTAAGCTGAAAAGATACAATGTTAAAACTCCTACTACAATCAACTAGACTCAATACACAAACAATGGAACTGTTTCTTCTAGTTGAACTGTAGCCTTTGTATCGCACAACAATTCTGCTTGCAAAATATCTCTGGAACTTTTGCTTCAGATCTTGATTCACTTTAGTACTTGTGCGTCACTTCTTTCAGCAGTAATACATTGATTATTTATAGAGTCCGTTTGTTGAGTCCATGATTCAATTCTGATCCAACTCTTCCTTGGTAAACGAGTTTGATTGTAACTCAACTTCCTTCCTCTATTTCTGTCCTAGCTGAAATCAACTTCTGTCATTTCTATCAGTTTGCAACCTTTTCGTATTAGGAGACATTCTCTTAGTTCTTTGATACTCATCAATAACTGATATCTCCTAGACTTGTACGATTCCTGTTCCAACTGCTTCATTCAGATGTGTATGCTATGATGGACCTGGTTCAACTTGACACCTTTTGTCAATCTTCAAAACCCATTCAGTGATATGGGCCAACATCTAGGATCGAAATAGGTCTATAAAGTTAAACATAAAGCTAATGGTGAGATAGATAGGTACAAAGAAAGGTTAGTGGATAACGACTACACTCAACAAGAGGGACTTGACTACCATGAAACCTTCTCACCTGTGGCAAAAATGGTGACAATGAGGGCAGTCATTGGTGTTGCATCATCCAAAGGTTGGCCTCTGTTCCAATTGGATGTCAATAATGCCTTTCTCCAAGGTGATTTGTTTGAGGAAGTCTATATGCAACTTCCATAAGGACTTCACAATCAGGGGGACTCCAAAGTATTCAGGCTGCTAAAATCCTTGTATGGCTTGAAACAAGCCCCAAGACAATGAAATATAAAGTTGATAGATGCACTTTTTCAAGCTGGTTTTATGTAGGGCAGTTATGATCACTCCCTATTCAAAAGAAAAGCAACAAATACATTATAGTTGTCTTAGTGTATGTTGATGATATTATATTAACAGGAAGTAGTAACAGTCTCATTGAAGAGGCAAAAGCAACATTTCATAGGAACTTCAAAATGAAGGATCTAGGTGAGCTCAAATACTTCTTAGGAATTGAAGTGAAGAAGTCAGATAAAGGCATTCTCATAAACCAAAGAAAGTATGTATTGAAGCTGATTTCAGAGGTTGGGTTTAGTGGTTGCAAGCCAGTCTCAACACCTATTGAGAAAAATCACAAACTTACCACTATTGATTATGACAAGCATGTAGGTAATATTGGAGATGCTCCGCTGGAAGATGCATGCAGCTATCAGAAACTAATCGGTAAACTGCCGGACATGTGCTTTGCTGTCCGGGTACTGAGCCAGTTTATGCAGTCTCCTCAGGAGCCCCATATGGAAGCAACATTAAGAGTGGTTAGATACATCAAAGGAAGCCCTGGATTAGGGATCCTTTTGAGCAGTATACACCAATACTTTCACAGTATACTATGATTAAGATTGGGCAGCATGTCCCAATACAAGAATATCTGTCATAGGTTATGTGGTTAAATTGGGAGACTCATTGTTATCTTGGAAGTCAAAGAAACAACAAACAATGAGTAAAGCTCCGCAGAGGCAGAATACAAAAGCATGACAACAACAGTTGTAGAAGTAATATAGATGACAGGCTTACTAAAGGAGCTAGGCAACAATGTGGAAGAACCTGTACACCTACATTGTGATAGCAAACCAGCTCTATAAATAGCTGACAATCCAATATTTCATGAGAGAGCCAAACATATAGAGATAGATTGCCATTTTATCAAAGAAATGATTAAACATGACATGATCAACACAGAGTATATACCCACAAAACAACAACTTGCATACCTAATGACTAAAGAATTGGGGACAACTCAATATGAGTTGTTGCTCTCCAAGCTAGGAGTGTTGAATGTTTTCCACCCTCCAGCTTGAGGGGGAGTGTTAACATAGCTAGAAGAATAACTCAGTTAATGAGTGAGGGGTCAATATGTAATTAGTTAAAATTAGAAGGAGTTAAAAGTAGAAGTTTGTTAGAAGGCAGTTAGTGCGCTCCTCTTCTATATAACAACTTACACTTGTATCAGCTGACAGAGCAATAAAAATAATCTTCTCTTTACTTATTCTCTCTCAATTGTTTGTTGATATGCACCAATTTGCATGACACTATAGAACCTCCATTGATGACTGATTCTTACCTCTGTCCAGCTCAAGTTAACATGTAGTTTAATTTATGTTGTTTCTTCCTCATAGGGTGGATAAATACTTCCTTTTTGTGCCTAGCAATCACTAGTAGATTAGATCCTCAAAAAGTATTGTGCTGATCTAGGTCAGCTAATGAGGACGCGGTTGAATTGATAAAGAAATCAGCGTTGATATATGGCAGCAAACACAAAATATCCAATAACTGATAGTACTAATATTCGCGTCAACTTTTAATGCTTGACGAAGACTCGAGAATTATAGGGCTAGATTGTGGTTATATTTGAATCCAACTATTTTGTGGACTGTGGATGTTCAAGTGTAACTTGGCCAAACCATTTAGGTGGTATTTTCCATTTTGTTATTTATATATATTTTACTTCTGCCCATAAAATAAATATAGTAAATAGCATGTATAAGGCAAATTTGTCATAAGCCCACAGTTACAATGACCCAAATGTTTATGCAAAAAATTAAAATAGAAAAATACAGGAAAAAACACAAAAGCATCCTCAAACTTGTCTTTGTACCAAATTGATTTTAAAATATTATTTCAACTATTTTCATATTTGGATTGGATAATTAGATCAATATACTCGCCAAATCAGAATTTTGGTTCTCAATGGCCAATGTTTAAATCGACGATGTCACTAATAATTTTCCCCTAACAGCTTGTTTGGATGGCTGAACCCATTGTATTGTATACTTTAAATGCGATAAATTGTTTTGATCGTTACTTAAATTTTATTGTATCGTATTGTTAAATTCGCCGTTACATAATGACGAAATGTGTCACTTTATGTAACGGCCGATTTAGTATGGCGTCGTTACTTTGTCTTTTTATCTCAATCTCACCCTTCATATAATTAAATAATTTTATTTTATCATTTACCCTACTTTTTTTATATTTAGTAATTTTATCTTGTATCATATTTTATCTTTATAATATTGCAAGTTTATTCTTTATATTGCTGGTGTGTGATATCATGAAACAACAACAAACAATACAATTTATCAAAATATTGTATTTATCAAGCGATACAGTACAATACAATATGATACATTATGTAAATGAAATAAATTGCAAAAATATAAAATTAAAACAAAAGTTTGTTGTGACGGAGGGGGCAAAATGCATATGAATAAAAATAGGAGGAACAAAGTGAAAATACGTATACGACGCCGTTTGAGGCTCCGCCTCCAGTCCCAGGGAAAACCTCGCAGATGCTTTTATAAGTTCGCAAGTTTCTTTCCACTACAGAAAAATTTAGATTCCAATCAAAACAGCGGAAC
Source organism: Nicotiana undulata (assembly GCA_005239495.1). Taxonomy (NCBI): domain Eukaryota; kingdom Viridiplantae; phylum Streptophyta; class Magnoliopsida; order Solanales; family Solanaceae; genus Nicotiana; species Nicotiana undulata. The sequence continues at coordinate 19,365 of ML278049.1, forward strand.
AAGCAAAAGTATAGTTCCCCAAATTCTCCAATCTCTGTAAGTTTGATTTCTTGTTCCTTTAATTTTCAGTTTCCAGTTAGAATTTGTCTATGCACTCCCTATTCTTCATTGAACAAAGCTAGGGTTTTTACCTTCCATATTTTCGTTTATAGTTTATTGTCTTCTTTCTTAGGAATTTATAATGGCGACTGAACAACCAAAGCCAGCGTCTGAAGACGTGAAGATGGATCTATTCGAAGACGATGACGAATTTGAAGAGTTTGAAATTGATCAAGGTGAGTTAAGCATCATATTGTTCTTCTGCTTTTTGGTTTATCTGTATATTTGAGTAATGTTTTTTTCCGGATGATATTTTGCGTCATGGTTCTGTGTTCCTAAGATTCTCGCTAAGGAAGTAACATAAAATTAAATAAAGTAAGTGTCTTGTTTACTATTTAATTAAATTGTACTTATGATCTGATGCTGTAATATATGATGCTCGTGCTTTTACCTGGTTAAAAAAGTTGATGATCCTGGTCATTGATTTTCTATTTATCTGCACTTGTGATTTGAATTGTCGATAAGGTAGACTATCCCTTGCTATCTGCTCCATAGGTTACATTGTCACTGTTGCTTTCGAGCTCCATGCGGTTCATTTTCAATTGCAATATCTTAAAAATGTGTAGTGTACTTTTGTTGATAAGAAAGTGATACTTTATGTTTAAACCATCAAATACCATCTCTAATCAAGCCAAATTTGATTGAACATTCGTTATTTAGTGCTTTTTTTTTAACAACATTGATAGGATACTTTTTCGATATGGATAAGATATTCAATCTGGATGAGTGATATCTTCAACCGAATCATTCATATTTTAAATTCTCCTCCTTTCAATCCATGCTTGTTACTGTAAATAGAGAGCGGAAAATTGGTAGAACGTGAGGCTCAAGATCTAGTTTGAGGTAGAATAAGATCCAGAAGGGTTCTAAAATGTGTAGGTGAAGAAGACTTGGTTTCAGGTTTAAGAATGGTGATGGAAAGAGAAGATGTGCTTGTGAAAGAAGATAACTTCTTCCAGCGTTTTTCAACTTTTCTTTCTTTCTTTCTTTCTTTCTTTTGCTTTTTGACGTGTGTCTTTTAATTGGTTTTTTGACATGTTGGTTGCGCTTGTGTTAGTCGAGGTGCCTATCTACTCACTACAAAGTTGAGGTGTCTAACTGACAGTCCGCGCCAAGTTTGAGGGGCCATGTATTTGGCCTTGAATTTACCAAGTACATGGATAGTACACAATTAAGTTTTATATAGACTGCTGATATATCAAATTTTCTTGTGGCTCATTTAGAGCTGCATACAAGACCAAACAACCAAACAGTGACACTTTACTCAGTTACGGCTTATCCTACCTATGCAGATGCCTCCACACTTATTTACTCACCTAACTAGCAAGTGGGAAAGCTTACAGTTGGTATTCATTTATATTTACCAAATAAACTTCTTTTTTTCTTTTTTGATAAGGTAAAAGTTTATTAAAAAGGTACCAAGATGGTACACAATAATATAAGAGGCAGCCCAGATAACAACAATCACATACTACTCTCCCTCCTAACATCTCCAGAAATAAGTATACTGATTCTGATTTAGTAAATTACTACAATGACACCAAAGATACAGATTATAAAGACATGTATTCTTAATTCTAATAATGTGATTCCTTTGCCCTTCAAAGCAAGCCTTGTTCATTTCCAGCCATAAGGTCCGCAGCATGCACAATGGAATGGTTCTCCATATCTGTTTCAGTCTTTTGGATACTCTTTGAGATTGCCAAGCTTCTATAAGACCCCTTACCGTTTGAGGCATCACCCAAGAAATGCCACAAATGCTGAGAAATAGATCCCAGCATTGCCTAGATACTCTGCTATGGAGGAGAAGGTGATTTACTGATTCCTCCTCCTCTTCACACAAGCAACATCTATTGCACAACCTGAAGCCTCTTTTCCGCAAGTTATCCCGAGTCAAACAAGCCTCCCGAATCGCTATCCATCCAAAAACATGCTACCTTAACTGGAGCTTTGGTTTTCCAAATCATCTTTCAAGGCCAATTAGTATCTCTGTGATTTGACTTCTCTACCATCATGCTATGACAACTTTTTACTGAAAAGTTTTATCACGACAGAGTATCCACCTTGCTCTGATCAATTGAAACAGATTCAATTTGTTGGAGCAGGTGACAGAAATCCTCAACTTCCCAGTCATCCAAATTTCTTGTAAAAACTACTTGCCATCTTGTATCTGAGTAGAAATCAACAGTGGATCCAGCCTTATTGACAGAATAGTTGAACAAATTGGGGACCTTCATTTTCAGGCTTTCATTCCCTATCCATAGATCTGTCCAAAATTTAATTTTCTGACCATTCCCAACTTCCAAGTTCCAACTTTGTATTAAAACTCTCCCCATAGTCTACTTATGTATTTCCATATACCCCCTCTTGCATTTAAGTGTAAGAGAGAGGTCTCCACCCTTTCTTCTTTCCATAAATAGCATTGATCAAGCTCTTCCAAACTTCAGTACCTTCCAGCATGTATCTCCATAGCCACTTGAAGAGTAGGCTTTTATTTTGCATTTTCAAATTCCTAATACCAAGACAGCCTCCTTTTTTATCATTCAGCACCACCTGCCACTTGACCAAATGCATTTTCCTTTTTGTAGCATTTCCATCCCATAAGAACTGACTCCTCATGGATTCAGCTTTTTTTTCCTACTGCTGCAGGCAAATAAACTTCTATTGCCCCACCGTATGCTATAAGAACCATAGTCTTCCTTAAGAACACAATTGCTTTCATTCTTTTGCATACATTGATGAAATCTTGTGTTTGCTACAAAGAAAAGCTAATGTAACAAACTAGGTAATGGAGCTGGAAGGGAAACTTATTTTCAATATAAATCAAGTAATTTTGCTCAGCTTTCCTCAAGCCTTGCCCTTAAACTTTGGCAACTTTTTCCGGAACAACCTACTTTGAGGAAGCTTTACAATTTTTTAGTTCTCTTGACAAATTCAATAGTGGTTGCAATGGAATTTTTGTGTACCACTGCATGAAGCAGCATCTGCTGGCAACTAAACCAGTTACAACTTCTGATCTTGTCCTTTCCCTTTTATCTATAATGTTTCTCACCAAGTTTAGCATGCTCAATCTTGTTGCATGTCATTATTTGAGATTCAAGTAGCTTTAAGTAAAGTAATTAACCTTGTTACCCAGATACCTTCCATGTTGAATAAGCTCTTAGATGCCATGTAAACTCACCATAGCATGTCTTATATGTTGAAAGTATTTAGTGCTCACACTTGAGCCCTGATAACCTTGGTATTTGAACTTTTTGTTTCGGCTTCTCAATTCTGGAGTAACCCCCTACCCTTTTGTTTTGTTCCATTAATGTATTAGTTAGAAAATCTATTATTATAGTACCACTTTGTTGTTCATCCTCTTGTTGAGTTTTCTTTGTTATGTCTGGTCATGACCTTCATATAAATACAATATATTCAGAATGGGAGGACAAAGAGGAAGGCAAAGAAGTAACACAGCAATGGGAAGATGATTGGGATGATGATGATGTCAATGATGACTTCTCTCTGCAGCTAAGAAGGGAATTAGAAAGCAACACTGAGAAGAAATAAGCTACACTTGCACATGATTGTTTCTTCTCAAAATTAGAGACCATCTACTGGATTCAGATGTTTCCATATGCTTGTACTCTTTATTTTTCTGAACATGCACCACCTCTATCCGTGTTCCCGAAGGCAGCATGAAACTTTAACTTCAACTTTTCGTTAACATTATGAAACCTGCGACTTGCAAACTTAAATACAGTTCCTGGGAGCTTAGTTTGAGCAGAAGTGAGTATGGCATCTCGTTTGCCTTTCAAATTTGATTGATTTCATGTATTGGGGAAATGCATTTCTTCTATATATCCTTTGGAGAGGATTAGGGTTTTGTGGGAGAGAGCTAGAAGAATGTGTATACTGGACATAGTCTACCTGTCTCAAGTAGGTTAATTCCTTTTCCTCAAATTCTTTTTTTTAAAGGTGGGTTAATTCCTTTTCCCATAGTTGGAGTTCCCTGAACTACTTTCATTCAGATGGTTTATGGTGTGCAAGGCATTTGCTGCTCTGTTCTTCTGCTGGGAATGACTGTTTTTATGCGAAACATCATCGTGATGCTGTATTTTGTAGTGTGTGCAAAGGAGTGGAATTAGGGCGTTCCAAGAAGGAAACTAGCAAGGGAAGTGAGAACATTTTCCTTGCTTTCCTTTCGTTTGCATTAGCAAGGAAAACGAAGGGGGCTAATCTTATGGGCGATAGGTAGGTATTAGGACATGTTATATGAAGAGCAGATTAAAAGAATGTACTGTGTTGGCAATAGGTTTTGGCTTGACCCCTGTTGTTTGGATTTATGCTAGCGTTTGGTCATAAATTTTCAAATTTATTTTGAAAAATCTCATTTGAGTGAAGTTCGGTTTAAAGATGAAAATATGTTTGGACATCAGTTTTCAAAATATAGTTTCCAAATTTATTTTGGAAAAACATGAAACTTGACTTTTATACTCATTAATTCAAAAAACTAATCACAAATACCCAACAATACAATTATCAATAACATTCATTATATTATCGCAAACAATAGTCCTGGACATAAATAGATTTGGTACAAAATTATCATTTTCATAATGAACTACATGATACACTATTAGATGAGCAAGAAGACGAAACAACATTGTTACAAAATAATAAATGGTGTGATCTTTTAAAAAATACAAAGTTTGGGGTAATTTTTTAAAAATATAATAGTGATATTTTGGCACAAAACTAGCTATTGAGCTGGTTTTGGGATTTAGAATTTTACCAAAATATAGGCAAAATATATATGTTTGTCAAACAAAATCTAAATTTAATTTGGCAAAATCTATGGCCAAACAGATCATATGTTTCGAGGTATTGTAGCTTGGTTGTTTGGGCGATTGCGCACGCAATTCAATGGTTTGCGGTATCCACTATGTCTATTGATGGCAGATTATAAGTTATACGTAGGGGTGTTAATAAAAATCCGAAAATCTGAACCAAATCGAAAATCAATTCAAAACCAAAAAAACCGATACCTTTTGGTTTGGTTTGGTTTTGGTTTTGAATTTTAAAAACCAATCAAATTTGGTTTGGTTTTGGTTTTAGTAAAAAAATAACCGAACCAAACCGACTATAGGAGTAGATATTTTAAATTTATTATTACACCTATATATATATATATATATATATATATATATATTATACAAAGTTTCAAAACTTTTATGGTGAATGTTCATCGTTTGCACTTTTAGTACTGTTCTTTACCTTTATATTTCTAATTTGATTGGTAGTTTTCTTTTGTTAAGTGTAAGAATCCATTTTATGTTAGAAAAAATATATTTTAATTGAGTCTTTAAATTATTCATCACAATTTGATTCAATTATCATCAATATATTTTGGTAAATAATAGATTTGTCAAAAGGCAATTGATTTGATAGTGTCACGTTGAAAATGTGGTCGCCGGAATATGTGTGTTGGTAGTGTATGTCTTATATTGAATAAAAACCGACAAATAACCGAAAACCGAAAAACCGAATCGAGAAAAACCGATTTAATTGGTTTGATTTGGTTCTAATATTTGAAAAACTGACTTACCTGGTTTGATTTCTTTTTAGGAAAAAACCGATCCAAACCGAACCATGAATAACCATAGTTATAAGCATATATGATATACTTTGTCAGCACTTGATTCTAGCTTTGCCCTGTCGTTTGTTTCTGTGTTTAGAGGCCAGGTTAGATACCGAATTGAATAACTGCGCTTCAGTATTTTGTCATCCTGTATATTTCCAATATACGACATATTAGCAACATAACATAGTAATCCGTATGGATCAATGATAGCTGAAAGACGGCACTATTAATGTGTGTATTGTTAACACATTGCATAGAATGCCCAGAACTCCTTGAGCGCGTTAATTTCTATGTCGTATTGTTAACACATTGCATAGAATACCCAGAACTCCTTGAGTGCGCGTTAATTTCAACGTCGATGGTTCGTTCCCGTAAAAATAGTGCGGGCTAGTTAGTTTTCGGACCGGTTATTAAAAAATAGCTAGCGTTTGCCAAATCATTAAAAATAATTACTATTTTGCTGCAACAGAGACCGGTCCAACATAATATACTGAAATTCGGTGCACCTGTGTATGAACTTCCAGCATATTATGCTAGAACTCCAACGCGTGAAAAATTCCAGCATAATATATTGGAGATTCGAGCATCTGTGTATGAATTCCACCATATTATACTGGACCGGTATACTTTGCTGAAACTCCAGTATAATATAATGTAGTTCCAGTATACTTTGCTGGAACGCCAACATATTATACTGGACCGGTATATTTTGCTGGAACTCCAATATATTATACTAGAGTTCCAATATATCATACTGGAATATTTTCCGGATTTTGAACAATGTTTTCGTTCAAATTTTTCTTTAGATAAAAAATGGCTAAATTTCGATTACTTTTAAAACTGTGACTATTTTTGAATTTCTCCCGACGTTTCAAGGATAAAGTTGAAATTTAATTTTACGTACTAATAAAAAATCGTACTCTACTAGAGTCCAAATGTAGAAAAATCATTTTAGTGATTGACTTCAATCTGTATTTGTAATTTCACTTCATTCACGCTATATTTAGCTCCTGTTTAATAATCCACCATTGCATTATCATATCATCGAACTTATATCCTTATATTTTTACTGTGTTCTGGACAATTGCTTCATCAACTAGCTAGTGAGCTAGTGAGCAGACACAAACTCGACTCCTTTCACCTATACTTCCCCTCCCAAGCTCCGTCCTTATTAGTTTTTTAACTCAATAATGTTACTATTTTCTCCCGACTATTGTGGGATTCTAATTGTTTTTAGCTTCTCTTTGATTTTGTTCGAGTGGACAGAAGCATGTGTAAAGAAACCATTTTAGGAGAAATTACAATGATCTAACACAATTAAAACGCTATCAGGTCTACAGACAACAGTCTTCTTACTCTAGGGGACACTGGAAATCATGATCACCTGATGGATCTTAGCACCTCACTCATGTCCGTACTTAATACTTTGGGGTCTCTTTTCTGCATGGTATCGTACAATATGATAACGTTGCCCTGTATGATACAATGCTAGATTTAATTATTTTATATTGGTCCAAAGATTCAGAGTTCAGACAGACATACAATACATTCTTCCATGCAGAAAATATTCTCCTTAGTTTGAATGGATCTATATGGCCTAGAGACTGCACTCTTCAGCAGGCATATCCACACCGTCTTGCCAATCTCAGTGGTGCGGCTGGTGCCTAACATAAACTTGCAGACATTAAGAGTCCGTTTGGACATAATAATTTTTTTCACTTTTTTTCCAATTTTTTTCACATTTTCCGAAATTATTATTTGGCCATAAAATTTTTAATTTTCATTTGAAGATAAATTTTGGAATTTTTCGAAAATTTAAAAAATTTAAAAAGCTATTTTTCAAAATTTTCACTCGGTCACTCACAAAAATTTAAAAACAACCTAAAATTATCTTCATGTCCAAACATAACTAAAATTTTCTTTCAATTTGAAAAAAAATTCGATCTTTTTGGAATTTTACAATTCTTTGTCCAAACGCCCACGGCACGTGGTAAAGTTATGCACGTATTGGATCTTGCGAGTACGGGAAATTGCATTAATTGAGAGAGTGACGCGGTTAATATATTTACCTTATTAGTAGTACTGTATCCAAAAATCTCTTTAGAAACAAAAACTCCATTAATTAATTAATGGAAAGCAACTTGCAGTTCGTCAACTTCAAGTTTGCGGCCACTTTAATCGCTTTGGCGCTTCTGAATGATCAAGTGGCAGCATTCATGACTCTCTTGAAACTTTCAGAAAAGTCTGCCCTTGAGTTAATACAGCAACCAAAAATAAATTATTTTAAAAAATAAAAGAAAACAGAAGAAAAATAGACTACTTAAAGATATTGAACCAACTAAGGATGTGATGGAGGGATAAGTATTATTTCAATTTTATCAAGAGGTCTTGGTTAGAACTTTGAATATGTATATAAAATCGCTTTTGTAAGAACGGACTTCTCGGTGCAAATTCGAGTTTAATCAGATCCTAAAACGAGTACCAAATACCACCGAGGGGAGTCGAAAAAGAAAATAGGAGAAGGCTGGAACCCCTATTGGGAGATTTCTATATTTAGTAGGAGAAAGATTTACACAAGAGTTGCCCAAAATGACTTTTAGCTTCAAGCCCACCTATATGTTGTAGAATTAACATACATTACCAACGTAACACTAAAGCAATAGTAGTATGATTAAAGCAAACAGCTTATTACTATTGATATGCCCAAAGCTGGGTTTTAAACATGAATATAAACTTGTTTTCCGCAGCAGGCATCATCAATAAGGAGGCCTAATGTTGACCAAGATGAACCACCTTCTTTCATAGCTTCCCATGCATTTTCTCCCATTTCCTTCACTTTCTTCCTTACCCCTTCTCCCTTTTCACCTTCCATTAACTCTCTCACCATTTTTTCAACCTCTTCCGCTTCAACAAAACCCCTCATTGATCCATTCCTTGGCGTAATCCTTAGTCCCACACCACTTTCCTCAACCACAAATTTTGCATTTACATGCTGCTCAGCCATAAGGGGTAGTGCCAAGATCGGCACTTTGGCACATATGCTTTCCAATACAGAATTCCATCCGCAATGACTTAAAAACCCTTTGATGCTTTTGTGTCTTAACACCTCACTCTGATCTACCCATTCTTTCACTATCAATGCTCTATCTTTTACCCTCTCTTCAAACCCTTTTAAATTCTCCAATACTTTTGGTCTTGTCACCCATAAGAAACTCGTGTTTGATAATTCTAGTCCTCTGGCAATTTCTTGTATTTGCTCGGGGGAAACTTCTGCCTGGGTACCAAATGCGACGTACAAAACAGGTTGTCTGTCGGCTAACTTACTGTTGAGCCATTGCATCCATGTTTCGTGTTTGTTGTCGGGTTGTGATAGGTTTTCTGTCATGGGCCGCTTGACTAGGCAAAGAGGCCCAACGCACCAGGACTTTGGTCCGAGGTGTTGGTTCCAATAATCTGCAAATCTTGGTTCCAGTTCGTAATAGCTGTTGGTGATCATGCCACGGCTGTTTGCTAGGGAAGAACCTGTTTAGACATAAATAAACATAAGTATATTTAAGTACTAATTAAAAGCTAATTACTCTCTGTAAATGAGATGCACATAATTTTAATATCATTTAGTGATGGAGCCAAAAATTCTAACAATGAAATTCAAGTAACACTAGAGTAAATTTTTTCTTTATATGAAAAGGATCCAACAAGTTAATTATATATATATAATATTTGTTTTACAATTGTCCGGGAATTCAATTGAATCCCCTTATTCACAGTTCCCGCTATTGGAATCATCACGGTTAAGCTAGTCCTGCATCCAAATTTCCCGCTACACAAAAAAAAATATTTTCATATATTGGCCCATGAAAAAGACTCCAGTCCACATGCGAAGGGTTGAGTCATATTGAGATCAGTGGCGGAGACAGGATTACCGTCAAGGGTTAGAAAAGAAAAAAGTTATAAAAAGATTGTAGCTAGTGGGAATAGAACCAATAACCTTACAAAGGTATTGAATCCCGTGACAATTAAGCTTTTGGGTTGTGTCAAGGGATTCAAACAATGTGGGAGCCACGTTGAACCAAGGGATGTCAAGCGACACTCCTTCGCCGAAATATTATACAATATTGCTAGATAATTTTTTATATTTTATATATATTTACTATAAGTCGACTCCCCTTGATTTCTCGATGTAGCTAATTATTTATTTTTTGACACCCCTTAATAAAAATTCTGACTCCGTCGTTGGATTCAAAACATAATATACAGGTAAAAAACAGATTTTGCCTGACGTAAAAAGTGTAATTTTTCGACGACGGAGTTTGCGTGAACACCCTTCCGCCCTTGATTGAGATATAAATATGCATATATAAACGTGATCTTAAACTTTCAGATAAAATACCTTGCTCTAGCATGAAGTCCACGGCTGGACCTTTGGGCTCAAGGTCTCCGAACGGAGGTTCAAAATCATTTCTTGTGAACTTCAACCAGGGAAAGCTTGAAAAAACGAAAGGCTCGTCTGGTGAAATAGCTCTAGCCTGAGGACGTTCTATGCCAAGAACTTGGTATAGGGTCGTGGCGAAAATACTCATACCAAAGAAGAAGTACCTCGGAATGCCAAAACTTTCAGCAGATTGTTGAGTCCATCCAAGAAACGCATCAGATATTATACATGTAGCAGGCTGCAAACCTAGTAAAGCTTGCTCGAATAGCGGCTGCATCAGCTTAGTAACTCTCGCAAATTTATAGAAAGCGGACATGGAGGGAAGCTTCTCAGTATTTTCAACACCAGGAGGAATACCATCTATGCCTTTAGGAAAAGGGAGCTCAATAATGGAGATGGTTTCATCTTGTAGAAAATCACGAATGGAGGGGGCGTTTGCAGGGGTGGTGAAAATGGTGACGGCGACAAAACGGTGGCGCAAAAGGGTGGCGAGGTGGAGAAGAGGAATGGTGTGGCCATGAGACATGAAAGGAAAGATTACAAAATGTGGTGAAGGAACTGTGCCCATTTTCTATTTTCTTCTAATTTGTCAGTGCTGTGGATTTAATTTATGTCTAAGCAAAGAACCTGGTCTTATATATATATATATAGCAGTCCATGCCTTGAGTGTTGTCAGTAGGCGGCTATATTTGGCACAGGTATACACTTGATTGGGCTCATCCCAATTTTAAATGTTTAGATTAAATAAATCTAACAAGATTTTAACCATAATTAAGGAGATAAATTTTGTGGAAGTAATCTCCAACTTTAGTATTCCTCCAAAAAAAAAATTAAAACCTTTTGAAGTTATAATAATAGTTCAAATCTCCAACTTCGGTAATCCAGCAAAAAAATTTAATATGTTGTTTGCATTTCTAAATTACAGTAATAATTTAAGTCAAACGTACAACATTCTGATTTAATCAGTTTTGTGGAGATTAAAAAAATCAATTTTGTGGAAGATGTCCCACATGTGTGTGAAAATCAACATTCTAACACTCAAGCCTCAGTTTAAGTATGAAAGTCAATACCAAATAACTTAGTAGGTGTTTGAACGTAAAAATTTATAATTTTGAAAAAAAATAGTATTTGGAGTTAATTGAATTTTTTTTTTTAAAATATGGGTGTCACTGAGTACATGAGCACCTATACAATAAGATGGTCTGAAACACTTCTAGGAAGATAGAACAATATAATATAAACTAAAAGATAAAGGAGGAGAGTCAAGGTTTGCGGACGCCTGAATAACTACCTCGAATATCTCCGAATTGATAAAGCTCCAAGATCAACCATCGTACCCGTAAGTACTTGGATCTGCACACAAAGTGCAGAATGTAGTATGAGTACAACCGACCCAATGTACTCAATAAGTAACAAAACTAATCTTGGGCTGAAAGCAGTGACGAGCTCAACCAGTACAATCCTAATATAGAAATAACAGTACAGAAATGTAAGTGTGCTTTCAAGTTCAACAGTTAAAGCTCAAACAGGTAAAATAGGCCAAGTGTAACTGAAATGAGGAATTATACATCTAGATATCTACATGTCAATAATGTATGCCAATTGTAATGCAAAACAGTGATGAAATCATATGCATACTCTCTGAGTATCAAATCACTCAGTTCTCCCATTCACTCAGTCATCACAATCACTCTTTCCTCACAATCACTCAATCCTCCCAATCGCTCGTCACTCGCGCTCGGCACTCGTACTCACACTCGCACTCAGTAGGTATTTGCGCTCACTTCTGCTAAGTCAAACTCCGGAGGGGCGGATCCTGCCAAACACTTTAATAAATCAATCATGACATGAATCAATAAAGCCTGCTGCGGCGTGCAACCCGATCCCATAAATATCCTCACAATCAGGCCCTCGGCCTCACTCAGTCATCAATCTCTCCAGTCTCTCGGGCTCACAAGTATCATGATAATCAACCCAAACAATGATGATATGATGTATCAATAAATGGCAACAGAGACTGGGATATGATATGTAAATGATAGCTCTGACTGAGTACATAGTTACAAATTAAGCAAGTATAACAGCAACATGATCTCTGTGGGTCCCAACAGTACCCGCATATAGCCTAAGCATGATTTATAACATGAATCGTGACTCAATTTCTCTATCACATGGAGAATATACGGATAACAACAAGATTATTCAACTACACAATTCCACGGAATCGACCGAGTCACAATTCCTACGGTGCATGCCCACACGCCCGCCACCTAGCATGTGCATCACCTCAAGACCAACCACATAGCACATAATTCATGGATTCATACTCTCAGAACCAAGTTTAGAAGTGTTACTTACCTCAAACCGTGCAAGTCTCTACTCCAACAATCCCTTGCCTCGCGAATCGGTCTCCGAACGCCTCGAATTTAGCCACAAACAACTCGATACAATCAACACAAGCTACATGAATCAATTCCATATGAAAAATCTAAGTTCTTAATCAAAGGTCAAAAAGTCAACTCAAAAGTCAACCCCAGACTCACGTCTCGGAATCTCACAAAAGTTATAAAATCCGAATACCCATTGAACCACGATTCCAACCATACCAAAAGTACTCATATCCAAAACGAAAATGACACTCAAGTTCCCAAAATTTGTCCTAAGAAGTTTTACCATTTTTTCCCAAATTTTCAACCCAAAACACCAATTAAATGATGAAAACAATGATATATTCATGTAATTTAACCAAAACCGGGTTAGAATCACTTACCCTAATTACTCCCTTGAAAATCTTTTCAAGAATCACCTCAACCCGAGCTCCAAAAATCAAATTGTGAAATAAACTCAAACCCTCGTTTTTGAAATATTTAAGTTTGCCCAAATGTCCCTTCTTCGTGAACGCGGAAATAGCCTTGTGTTCGCGAAGCACAAAACTCACCTACCTCAAAAATCCTCCTATGCGACCGAGAAAAACCCACACGAACGCGATGCTACGTGATCGCGATGAACAACTGCGCGTGAATCCCCAACCTTCTCTTCCTTCGCGAACGTGACCTTACCCATGCGTTTGCGATTCACTGCCGCACTAACTTACGCAGTCGAAGACCCAAGCTCGCGAATGCTTAGAAAAAAATCCCAATTGCCAAAATTAACATTTCGCGATCGCGTACGAGGACACTAGCACCAACAAAATCAGCAGTCTCCCATGTTCCGAAATGCGTCGAACTGATCAGAATCACACCCGAGGCCCCCGGGACCTCATCCAAACATACCAATAAGTTTTAAAACATGATCTGAACTTAGTCGAGGCCTAAAATCACATCAAACAACATAAAAAAAATGAACCGCACCCTAATTCAAGCCTAATGAACTTATGAATTTCTAACTTAAACATTCGATGCCGATACCTATCAAATCATGTCCGATTGACCTCAAATTTTGCACACAAGTCATATATGACACAACATACATATTCAAACTTCTGGAACCAAAATCCGAGCCCGATTCCCACAAATGTAATTCTCGGTCTAACCTCTCAACTCTCCAAACTTCTAATATTCCAACTTTCACCATTTCAAGCCAACATACGGAGCTATCAGAACCATCAAAATTCCATTCCGGAGTCGTTTACACACAAGTTAAAAAGCTTCCAACCTTGGGACTAAGTGTCCTAACTCATTTTGAAACATCCCCGGAACCAAACCAACCACCCCCGGCAAGTCACATAACAACAATGAGTATCGAATAAGCAGTAAAGGGGATAATGGGGCTATAACACTCAAAACGACCCGTCGGGTCGTTACATGCTCACCCTCTTAGACGAACGTTCGTCCTCGAACAAGTCTTGAATCATACATGGAGTCTTAAATAGGCATGGATATTTTCTCAGCATCTCCGGCTTGGTATCCCAAGTAGCCTCCTCGACTGGCTGACCTCCTCACTGCACCTTCACTGAAGCTATGTTCTTTGACCTCAAATTTTGAACCTACCGATCCAAAATGGCAACCGGCTCCACATCATAAGTCAGATCACCATCCAATTGAACCGTTCTAAAGTCCAAAACATGAGACGGATCACCTACATACTTTAGGAGCATGGATATATGAAACACTAGATGCACACTCGATAGACTAGGCAGCAATGCAAGCCTGTAAGCCACATCCCCAATCCTCTTAAGCACCTCAAACAGGCCAATGTACCGAGGGTTCAACTTGCCCTTCTTCCCGAATCTTATAACACCTATCATGGGTGAAACCTTGAGTAGTACCTTCTCCCCCACCATGTAAGCAACATCGCAAACATTTCGATTGGCATAACACTTCTGTCTACATTGCGCCGTTCGAAGCCGATCCTGAATCAATTTAACCTTGTCCAAAGCATGCTGAACTAAGTTAGTACCCAATAGCCTAGCCTCACCCGGCTCAAATCAACCCACCGGAGACCAACACTGTCTCCCTTACAAAGCCTCATATGGAGCCATCTGAATGCTCGATTGGTAACTGTTGTTGTAGGAAAACTCGAGAAGCGGCAAAAACTGATCCGAAGCACCCTCGAAATCAAGCGCGTAACATATCCTCCAATATCTGAATAGTGCGCTTGGACTATCTGTCTGTCTGATGGTGGAATTCTATACTCAACTCAACCTGTGTGCCTAACTCTCTCTGCAATGCTCTCCAAAATTGCGATGTAAACTGCGTTCCCCGATCTAAAATGATGGACACCGGCATACCATGAAGGTGAACAATCTCACAGATGTAGATCTCAGCCAACCGCTCCGAAGAATAAGTAACCCCAATTGGAATAAAATATGCGGACTTGGTCAACTGATCCACAATCACCCAAATAGCATAAAACTTCCTAGAAGTCCGATGGAGCCCAACTAATATATCCATGGTGATACGCTCCCATTTCCACTCCAGAATCTTAAGCCACTGAAGCAATCCGCCCGGTATGTGATGCGCATACTTATCCTGCTAACAATTTAGGCACGAGCTACAAACCCTACTATGTCTTTCTTCATCCTCCTCCACCAATAGTGCTGCCTCAAGTCCTGATACATATTTGCGACACCCAGATGAATGAAATACCGCAAACTGTGGGCCTCCTCAAGAATCAATGCACGTAGCCCATCCATATTGGGCACACAAATTTGACCCTGCATCAACAACACCCCATCATCTTCAATAGTAACATCCTTGGCATCACCGTGCTGAACCACGTCCTTAAGTACAAGCAAATGGGGATCATCATACTGACACTCTCATGATGCAATCATATAAGGAAGACCGAGAAATCACACAAGGTAGAACCAGACTGGGCTCCGAAATATCTAATCTCATGAATTTGTTGTCCAAGTCCTAAACATCTGATGCAAGTGGTCTCTCACCAACAGGAATGAATGCAAGGCTACCCATACTCACTGCCTTTCTACTCAATACATCGGCCACCATATTAGCCTTCCCGGGATGAAACAAAATGGTAATATCATAGTCCTTTAGCAGCTCCAACCATCTCCGCTGCCTCAAATTTAGATCCTTTTGTTTGAACAAGTGCTGGAGACTCTGATGATTTGTAAATACCTCACAAGACACACCATATAGATCATCTTCAATGTGTGAACGATGAATGCCAACTACAAATCATGAATAATGTAGTTCTTCTCATGAGGCTTCAAGTTGAACGTAGCATAAACAATCACTCTACCCTCCTGCGTCAGAGCACACCCAATACCAATCCGAGAAGTATCACAATACAGTGTATAAGAGCATGGCGCTGAAGGCAAACCTATAACTGGAGTTGTGGTCAAGGTATTCTTGAGATTCTGAAAGCTCTCCTCACACTCATCCAACCACATGAATGGAGCACCCTTCTGGGTCAATTTGGTCAAAGGCATTGCAATGGGCGAGAAACCCTCCACAAAACAACGATAATATCCAGCCAAGATGAGAAAGACCTGAATCTTAGTAGCTGAAGATGATCTTGGGAAACTCTAAACCGCCTATATCTTCTTTGGATCCACCTTAATCCCTTCGCTGGACACCACGTGCCCCAAGAACGCCACTGAACTGAGCCAAAACTCACACTTGGAGAACTTGGCATAAAGCTTCTCCTCCCTCAACTGTTGTAGTACAATCCTCAAATGTTGTGCATGCTCCTCTTGGTTCTGTGAGTATACCCGGTTATCATCAATGAATAATATGACAAACAAATCAAGGTAGGGCTAGAATACACTGTTCGTCAGATGCATAAATGCTGCTGGGGCGTTGGTCGGCCTGAAAGACATCACAAGGAACTCATAGTGAGCATAGCGGGTCCTGAATGCCGCCTTTAGAATAACCGAGTCTCGAATCTTCAACTGGTAATACCCAGACCTCAAGTCAATCTTAGAGAACACCATCGTTACCTGAAGCTGGTCAAATAGATCATCAATGCGCGACTTAGGATACTTGTTCTTGATTTTAACTTTGTTTAACTGCCTATAGTCGATGCGAATTTTCATAGTACCATCCTTCTTCTTCACAAACAGAACCGGTGTACCCCAAGGCGACACACTAGGCCTAATAAACCCCTTATGAAGAAGTTCCTAAAGCTTCTCTTCTGATTTTTTCAACTCTGCTAGTACCATAAAATACGGAGGAATAGAATTGGGTTGAGTGTCCAACACCAAGTCAATACCAAAATCAATATCCTTTTGGGTTGGCATGCTTGGCAGGTCTACAGGAAACACATCCGGAAAGTCTCGCATTACTGGAACAGAATCAATAGTAGGGGTATCAGCACCAACATCTTTCACAAAGGCCAAATATGACAGACACCCCTTCCCAACCATCCGTTGGGGCTTCAAATATGAAATCACTCTGCTGGTAACCTAATCTAGAGAACCTCTCCACTCGATCCTTGGAAACCCTGGCATCGCCAACGTCATGGTCTTAGCGTGACAATCCATAATAGCATGACATGGAGACAACCAATCCATACTCAAAATTACGTCGAAATCGACCATACTAAGCAATAAGAGATCAACTCTAGTCTGCAATCCCCTAATAGTCACTACACACGACCGATACACGCGGTCCACAACAATAGTTATCGCCTGACGGCGTAGATACATGAATAGGTGAAACTAAGGACTTACGAGACATATCCAAATAATGAGTAAAATTGGATGATACATAGGAATAAGTAGAACCAGGGTCAAATAATGTTGAAGCATATATGTGGCATACTGAGACAATACTTGTGATTACTACATATGAAGCAACGGTATCAGGCCTGGCAGAAATAGCATAGAATCGGGCCTAACCACCTCCTGATAGGCCTCCCCCTCTAGCAGGACCTCTAGCTGCCTGGTCCCCACCCCTAGCTGGTTGGGTGGTGGTGGTGGTGAAGTAACTGGTGCGAAAGTCACTGCCTGACCCCTCTATTGAACTGAACCTCAAGAGCAATAAGGACACCGTCTCCACACATGCCCATACTCTCCGCACTCGAAGAACCTTCCCGGTGGTAGTGGTGGGGACTGAATTGGGCCCCGAGTACCTGAATAACTGCTAGAAGGAACTGGCATAGATGTATCCTGAACCGATGGAGCACGAGATTAAATTTGATCTGGGAGGGAAGTGAGAGATGATTGACCCAGATGAGCATTGTATGAACCATGGCTAGCTGATGAACCCCGATGAACCTGACGAGCCATATAAGTGGGCCTATAAGGACAACCTCTGTTGTGGTAGGACTGCCCCCAGAAGGAACACTACTTAAACCACCCGAACCACGAGGCCTCTTGTCCTCCCTCTCCTCACGCTCCTGACTACTGACCAACTGTAACCGTCGAGCAATATCAACCATCTCGTCGAACCTAGCACCTGATGCATTCTCCCGAGTCATAAAAAAAGGCAACTGATAGTTGGGGCCATCAATGAACCTCCTAATATTCTCCCTCTATGTGGGAACCAACCAGATAACGTGACAGGCCAACTAAGAAAATCTCATCTCGTACTAGGTCACAGATATTCCCTCATGGCGTAGTTGCTCAAACTGCCTTCGCAACTCCTCCATGCGGGTCGGTGCCAGAAAATTTTCCAAGAATAGAACGGAGAACTCGTTCCATGAAAGTGGTGCAGCGTCGACTGACCTGATCCTCTCATAGGCCTCCCACCATCTAAAGGCTTCCCCCGTCATCTGGAAAGTAGTAAATGAGACCCCACTAATCTCCAGAATGCCCTTCGTGTGAAGAATCCACTGGCACCTATCCAAGAAGTCCTGAGCATCCTCAAACTCAGCCCCACTGAATGTTAGAGGCTTGAGCCTTGCAAACCTCTCTAGTCTCTTCTGCTCCTCATCACTCATAATAGGATCCACCTAGGCTTGAGTAACTGTAACCAACTGGGCTGGTAGTACCCCCGGTGTCTGAAGTCCCTGCATCACCTGCTCTAGAGTACGGGCGGCGGGAGTTTGAGCACCTCCCCCGGCCTGAGAAGTGGCTACTGCAGCCAGAACTGAAACCGTCTGGGCAAGGATATTGCAAGCACTCAAGATCTAGTCCAGAGCCTCATAAAGGCCTGGAATCACAATAGGCAGAGCTGGTCACACCGGCTCAACCACATATGGAATCTGCTCCTAAGCTGGAGCAACTGGTGGATCTGCAGGTGCTGCTCTAGCTGTTATACGAGCTACACCTCGGCCCCTACCATGGTCTCGACCTCTTGTGGCCCTAACTGGTGGTAATAATGGCCGCCCGCCCGGTATGGTAGCACGTGTCCTCACCATCTGTGAGATAATAGAATAATACAAGTTTAGTTCCCGGAATCAACAAATTCACACGATAAGAATGCAAGTAAGGGAAGTTTTCCTAAGGGTTCGGCGACCTCTCGAACATAAGTACACACATCTCCGAACCGATCCACAAAGATGTACTAAACCTGCTTATGAATCTTGAGACCTATGTAACCTAGGTTCTAATACTAACTTGTCACGATCCAAGTCTCACATGTCGTGATGGCGCCTATCACAATACTAGGCAAGCCGATAACCACAATAAACCACACATTCTTTAAGTTTGAAAACATGATAAAGTAAGTTTAAGAGTAAAATCTCATAAATACTAATGCAAAAACACCGCGACTCAACATAATACTCCCCCAAAATCCGGGTGTCACTGAGTACATGAGCATCTATACAATCACATGATCTGAAACACTATCAAGGAAGATAGAATAGTATAATAAAAACAGAAAGATAAAGGAGGAGAGTTAAGGTCTGCGGACGCTAGAGCAGCTACCTCGAAAATCTCCGAATTGATAAAGCTCCAAGATCAACAACCACCGTACCAAGAAGTACCTGGATCTGCACACGAAGTGCAAGGTGTAGTATGAGTACAACCGACCCGATGTACTCAATAAGTAACACGACTAACCTTGGGCTAAAAGCAGTGACAACTCAACAAGTGCAGTCCAAATATAGAAATAATAGTACAAAAATATAGGCATACTTACAAGTTCAACAGTTAAAGCTCAAACAGGTAAAATAGGCCAAGTGTAATTGAAATGAGGAAAGATACATCTAGATATCTACATGTCAATTATGTATGCCAACTGTAATGCAAAATAATGATAAAATCAGATGCATACTCTCTGAGTATCAAATCACCCAGTCCTCTTATTCACTCAATCCTCACAGTCGCTCATTACTCACAGTCACTCAATCTTCCCAATCGCTCGGCACTCACGCACGACACTCGCACTCAGTAGGTAACTGCGCTCACTACTGCTAAATCAGACTCCAGAGGGGTGGATCTTTCCTAAGCGCTATAATAAGCCTTTCATGGAACGAATCACTAAAGCCTGTTGCGGCGTGCATCCCGATCCCATAAATATCCTCACGATCAGGCCTCCGGTCTCACTCAGTCATCAATCTCTCCAGTCTCTCGGGATCACAAGTATCATGACAATCAGTCCAAACAATGATGATATGAAGCATCAATAAATGGCATAGAGACTGAGATATGATAGGCAAATGATAGTTGTGACTGAGTACATAGTTACAAATTAAGCAACTAATTTAACAGCAACACGATCTCTGCGGGTCCTAATAGTACCAGCATATAGCCTAAGCATGATTTAAAATATGAATCACAACTCAATTTATCTATCACATAAAGAATATACATATAACAACAAGATTATTCAACTACACAGTTCCACGAAATCGACCAGGTCACAATTCCTACGGTTCACGGTCACACGCCCGTGAGCTAGCATGTGTGTCACCTCAACACCAACCATATAACACGTTATTCGTGGATTCATACCCTCAGAACCAAGTTTAGAAGCGTTACTTACCTGAAACCGTGCAAGTCTCTACTCTAACAAGCCATTGCCTTGCGAATCGACCTCCGAACACCTCGAATCTTGCCACAAACAACTCGATAAGATCAACACAAGCTACAAGAATCAATTATATATGAAAAAGCTAAGTTCTTAATAAAAAATCAAATCAACTCAAAAGTCAACCCCGATCCCACGTCTCGGAATCTCACAAAAGGTTCAAAATCCGAACACTCATTCAACCATGAGTCCAACCATACCAAAATTACTCAAATTCGACACCAAAACGCCACTCAAATCCCCAAAATTCAGCCTAAGAAGTTCCACCATTTTCCCCAAAATTTCAACCCAAAACATGAATTAAATGATGAAAACAATAATATATTCAGGTAATTTAATCAAAATAGGGTTAGAATCACTTACCCCAATCACTCCCTTGGAAATCTCTCCAAGAATCGCCTCAATCCGAGCTCCCCAAATCAAATTGTGAAATAAATTCAAACCCTCATTTTTGAAATATTTAAGTTTGCCCAGATGTCCCTTCTTCGCGAACGCAGAAATAGCCTCGCTTTCGCGAAGCACAAAACTCAGTTGCCCCAGAAATCCTCTTACGCGAATGCGGAAACACCGATGCTACACGATCGCGAACGACTTCACGCGATCGCGATGAACAATTGCGCGTGAATCCCCAGCCTTCGCTTTCCTTACCCACGCGTTTGCGATTCACTGCCTCAACAACTTACGCGATTGCCTACACAAGTTCGCGAAAGCATAGAACAAAATCCCAGCTTCCAAAATTAACACTTTGCGATCGCGACCCTCATCTCGCGATCGCGTACAAGGACACCAACACCACCAAAATCAACCCTCCTCTTGAAATGCACCAAACGTGATCCGAATCACACCTAAGGCCCCCGGGACCTTAACCAAACATACCAACAAATCATAAAACACGATCCGTACTTAATCGAGACCTCAAATCCCATCAAATAACTTCAAAATCGCTAAGCACACCTCAATTCAAGCCTAATGAACTTATGAATTTTTTAACTTCAACATTCGATGTCGAAACCTATCAAATCAAGTTCGATTGACCTCAAATTTTGCACACAAGTCCTAAAGGACACAACAGACCTATTTAAACTCCCAGAGCCAAAATCTGAGCCTGGTAACCACAAAGTCAACTCTCGGTCAAACCTCTCAACTCTCTAAACTTCTAATTTTCCAACTTTCGCCACTTCAAGCCAAAATACGACCCTCCAAATCACTATCCGCACACACTCCTAACTCTATAATCACTATACGGAGCTACCAGAACCATCAAAACTCCATTCCGGAGTCATTTACACACAAGTCAACATCCGATCAACCTTTTCAACTTAAGCTTTCCCAACTCATTCGAAACATCCCCAGAAACAACGTCCCCCCCCCCCCCCCCCCC
>ML278049.1:41476-73836 GCA_005239495.1 Nicotiana undulata
TGCCAACCCCCCCCAAAAAAACCCCCCCCCCCCCCCCCCCAAGTCACATAACAACTATTGAGCATATAATAAGCAGTAGATGGAGGAACGGAGCTACAACACTCAAAACGATCATCCGAGTCGTTACATTCGTATTCTTCAAATTTTCTTACTCCAGTAGTAATATTATGATATTTTACTGAAATTTCCACAAAGCAAAAGAAAAAGTTAAAAATAAGAGACGATTATGCAGTATTCCTACGTATACGTCTTTTTTGGTGTGTATGTGTTTTTCCATTGTGGTATTGGTATAGCCCTTGGTGGGTTGCTTTGATGGTAAGCACCCTCCGCTTCCAATCAAGAGGTTGTGAGTTCGAGTCACCCCAAGGGCAAGATGGGGAGTCCTTGGAAGGAAGGATGCTGATGGTCTATTGGAAACAATTTCTCTACCCTAGGGCAGGGGTAAGGTCTGCGTACACACTACCCTCCTTTGACCCATCTTGTGAGATTATACCGGGTTATTGTTGTTGTTATTGTTGTTATATTGGTGTAGTCCTCTTGGAAATTGCAAAAAGGGTAACCAAAGACGTTTTCTAAGCAGAGCTTTAGTTGTTGTTGTTATTGTTGTTATATTGGTGTAGTCCTCTTGGAAATTGCGAAAAGGGTAACCAAAGACGTTTTCTAAGCAGAGCTTTAGCTTTCACAACTTTTAAACGATTCTGCAATTTGTTTATTACTATGCGTTTTAGATGGGTTTATGAGCAGCGCGGAAATTCTGTCCATTTAATTGAAATAAGTTAGCGTGCCAGTTTAGGAAGAACCGTGAAAGACATTCTGAACTGATTGTGGAAAGAGGGTGAGTGGTAAAACTTTTTCGCTTACTCCAAATTAATTTTGACATGAATTCCAATTTTTTATTTTTAAATTTGGAATTTCACTAAACTTAAATTGAAGATAAAGTTGTGTTTGGTTATAATTTTTGTAATATATTTGACTGTCTTTTTTCTATATATTTTGTAATTAAACACTAGCAACCTTCCCATTGCAATTGAAAAACTTGTTCTCACCAGTTTTTCAAGTCTGAAAATGCATTTTCAAGTGAGGTTGGAAAAATTATAAGATTTTGATAACCAAACATTATTTTCAAAATAAAACTGAAAAAAGGAAAAAATGCGTACGTCCAAACGGGCTCTAATAATAGCATGATATGTGTCTTTTGCATACTTTTCTATTACCTGCTGTATATGGTCAATTAATAAATATTTTCACCTAATTTATTATTAATTTACCATAGTAAAGTATATTAATTTAGAGCCTATTTGGAAATCTATTTAGGAATTGAATTTGATTGTAATTAGGTGTATTACATAGTTTGACATATTTGTTTGTCAAGTAATTATTTAGTCAGTATGATTCGGCGTAATTAAAAAGTGAGAATTGGTGGTAATTACTCTGTGTGGTAATTACTCTGTGTAATTACAAGGTTACTTTTAAATTTCTTTCCTTTTGTTTTTATTTTAATTAAATTTCTTTATAACTTTTTATATCCATTATTTTAATTTCTTTTTTACTTTAAAAAAATATATTTTCTTTGTACGTTATTTATCTTTTATTTCTCTACGTTTACTTCTTGATTCCATGTAATTGCTCGTATATTTTATTTCTTATTTATTTTATTATCTTCATTTAGCTTAACTGCGTTATGATTCAAGTTTTTTAAACGACACCTTATAATATTAGAAATAATAAGTCATTAACAAACTTGGCATATAATGTGATGTCATTAAAGTAGAATTTCATTATTGAATAAGGTTATAAACTTATTATATTTTCTAATCTTAAATTGTATTGGAAATTATTTTTATTATGTTGGAATTTGACATATGTTAAACTATTTTTTTATTTTTGGATTTTGCATTGTTTTATATTTATGGTTGCAATTTACTTGTTTTAGTAGTATTGACTTGTTATTTCATGTTGCATGTTGTTCATCTTTTAGTTAGAATTATAGATTTGTTCTGTCAAATATTTGAAATAAATATTACTTTATTTTATTAAGCATATATTTCATGATGTTCTTACAAGACACATGTTTTTAATAAACTAAATATTATTAATTTAGAAAATAGATATCAATTATTTTTATAATATTAGTTATAATTATGTGATTGCTAATTAATGTTTATTCAAGAAAAATATGCATCTTAAATACCAAATTTAATATCATTACGTTAAAAACATTATTATAGGCATATATTTGTTATAACTTTTAAGTTTTGATAATTGCTTTATTTAAAATATAATTTAACTACGTAATTACATTTGTACAATTAAACATATGCTTGTAATTACATTGTAATTATGTTATGACAAATAAATCAATATTGTATAATTACTAGACCGCATAAACTATCTTAATAATTACAACATTTCCAATTATCAGGCAACTTTCCAACCAAATCCTTAGTGCCGACTGCTAGTACATTTTGTTTTAGCCGGGTAAAGAGTCTCCCTGGATGCCTTTTGGTTTTCTCATTATAGATCTTTTCAATGGAGTAACACTAATATTTTCTCGTGTTCGCTTTTACAAATTAAATTTTTATTCATTATAGTGTATAAACTTATTCGATTATTTTGACTGATAGCAATATGTAATTATTTGTAATAAACTTGATATGAATTATCTAGTATAATTAGTTAAATTGTACTTGTATATGTAAGCATTTGTTTATCTCGAAATACGCGTAACAATTAAACTTATAATGTGGTTATAAGGATACGTGATCTAATTCAATGCCAATTGATAAATAACTAAATAAATTAAGGAATTAAATGATTGCAATAGATCAAACCAGTGCCGTTTGCAAGTTATCGACCTCGACTCAGAATAGCGTCGAGATCGAACGTTAAGAACCACAAGGACAATATGAACAAAATGGACAATAAGAACAGTAGAGAATTAAGAGCGAGTAAAAGAGCAGAGTGTTTGTATTTCTCTGTGAATGCATAAGTGATAATTCGTGTGTTACAAATGAACATGGTTCCTCTTTATATAGTAGAGGAATCCTAAATAAGACATACCTCTAATTTCTGAAGTAAAATACATGATTGATATCAATAACCGTTAATGATTCTACCAGTTCCGAGATGGTCGCCGAGATTGGTGGTCGATTGTGGATATCTCGTGATTCTGTTAATTCAGTGTCAATTTAGCCTGATCTCGATCCCTTAGTCTTCGTGTTCTTCGAGTCCGAACTTGTTTCGATACTGGATCACTCTCGAGGCATACCTTGACCCATAAAATTGGGTATGGTCGATTTTACCCGTATACAGATAGTCCCCGCGTTTCTTAGAATGAAATGATAAGAAACGATTTAAGCCTCGATTCTTTGATACCTCGATCATGACGTCGTTTCCATGACGTAAGCAATGGATATGACCGAAACGTCCTGTAGGTTTGGTTCCTAAGAAACCATCAATGCGCGTCAGTCGTCGGTCAGCCACTAGCGATGTCGAACCGTCGTTTGAAACCTATAAATACCACCTCTTCAGTTGATTTCAAACTTTACTTTGCTTCAAACTTCACCTTTGCTTTGATTAAATCTCTCAACTTTCAAACTCTCCTTGCCTGCTCCTATCTCTGCCAACCTTACATTTACCTTCTGCTTTCTTCACTTATATCAATGGCTAAGACCTCTAAGACGGTGCTGCAGAAGGAAGGGGCCTCCTCTTCGAGGCCGGCCAGCGACAAGAAGCCGGCGGATCCGCGTATTGAGGAATGCATTCCTGGGCCGTGTGAACTAAATTCTGAGTTTAAAGTGGACAGATCTCCTTCAAGTCCCGGTCGGTGTGAGCCCGTGGCCTGTTACATTTTCTCGATATCTAAAGACGATCTCGAGCAAGTGAAAAAGGACTGAAATTGGAGCAACAAAGAGGTGGTGATTCCTTCCCCTGAGGAGGATATCACCACCCATGTGAAAGGTTTTTTTGAGTGTTTACACTTACCCTTTTACATTGGGGCCCTCAGACCAGGTCATACTCGATTTTTGCCGCCAATATCGAGTGACCCTGGGACAGATCCACCCTTCGTTTTGGCGCATCGTGATCCTGCTCAGATTGTTTTCGAGCAAAGTCGAGGGGATGCCTTTCACCCTTGACCATCTAATCAGGGTGTATAGTCCTCGGCTTTACCGGGGTGGTTTAATAAAGCTCCAGCGCCGGGCTACGAAAACATTGTTCTCGAGCATTGACGGAGACAAGGATTGGAACTGGATGGGTCGGTTCATCCGAATCAAGACCTCCGATTTGATTCCTACCGAGAAGATTCCATTCCCCGAGGAATGGAATATGAAACGTAAGTCCGATTTTCGTTGATGGTGTTTATTTTCTTGTTTGATTGATTTCTCTTACCGATCTAAGTTCCATTTAGTGGTGTAGCTTCTACTTGGTTCCTCGACGCTAATCCGGATCTCGAAGGTTGGGTTCGAAACTAGACTCCACTTCTATTTTGAGCATTGCTGGTGAGATTTGGCCAGGGTTCGGTAGGAAGCTAAGAATCATGGTGAGTTCCTCTGTCCATATGTCGATGTATTTTTGTAAGAATACCGTATTTTAACTTAGTCTTTTTGTGTAGGCCTTGGAGAGAATGTAGTCATGAGGCCAACTTCCCCTGGTGAAGAGGAGGTTCCACTGCCACCCAAAGAGAATAAAAGGCGAAGGGCCTCGTCCCCTGGTACCCCGAAGCCCAGGAAGAGTAGGGCCGAAAAATTGAGGACCGACCCCGACGCTTTACCTGCCGATGTGGCTAAAAAACTTTGGGAGGAGGATGAAGAAGTACAAGGCGATGTTGACTACTTGTTTATAGTTCTGTAGGGGGAGCACCGAGGTTGCCAAGCCGGCGGTGGCCGATTTGGTTCAATCTCAAACTAGGGGAATCTCGGAGGGAGGTCCGAGCGGAGTCCCCGAGCCATCGGGCGGTAAAAGTACTCTTCGCTGCGACGAAAGATCGGGGGATGTTCCCGATGGGTCCAGCTCCGAGGCCCTTCGAAGAGAACAGAATGCCCCAAGCGACTCGCTTGAGGAAATAAATATAGATAATTCATCTTCTGGTCCTTCGTTTTCTGAAGGGCAATTCCGAGATGCTCGGGTTATGAGAACTCCTCATGCGGAACTGGCCTATGAAGGGAGCGACATATTCCAAGAGTGCTTCGCCGGGGTCGAGGACGGTCCCTATCCAGACGCGTCGTTTATTTTCGACGAAGCTCAGCATTTCTTTAAACATATAAGTATCTGTCCTTCATGCTCATGCTCGTGTCTAGTTCGTATCTTTTCAAGACTGACTCCTTTCTTCGTATGCAGGCTATGGTGCTTCACCGAGAGGCAGCTTCCAGATCTTGGGCGGAGCTGACCCAACGTGAAGCCGAGCTCAAGAATCTTGTGGAGGAGAGGGACAACCTCAAACTCCTTTACGTTCGAAAGGAGGAGGAGATTGTGACCTTTCGAGATGAACTTACGAGAGATCGTCAAGATCAGACCGAGCTCATCGAGCAGGTAACATAATTTCTCAAAAGTTTGTTAATTTTTTTTTCAAATTTGGCGATGAATCCTTCGGTTTTGCAGGTCTAGCAGAAGTGCGAACTGGTACTGCAACTTTGAGAAGAGGCCAAGATGAAGGAGGCTGAAACTCTAGGGTGGAGATAACATATGGAGCGTCTTGCCTCGGAGAAGGATGCACCCGGGGCCCAATTAACTTCAGCCGAGCGCCAGCTCCAAAGTGTGAAAAAAGGAAAGTCTGGCTCGAGCCCGGAGGATCTAGGAGGTTGAGGCTAAGTTGGCCTCCGAGCTTGCAAAAGCTAAAGTTGAGTCGGAGGCGCTTGTGGCCTCTTATCGAGCCGATGCCGAGGCTACCAATCTTCGGGCACATGAGATCTCTACGTCTGCTGAAATTAGATTATTATGTGCTCTCAATCATGCTAGCCAGCAATCCCGGAGAGAGACTCTCGAAGAGCTGCACACTTATGGCTTCGACCTATCTGCTGATATTGAGAAGGTGAAAGCTTTGGAGGATGATTCCGCGACCTTGCTCTCCGATGATGAAGGCTCTGTCAGCGGGTCCAAGGGTGAAGGAGATGAGGTCTCCGAAGAAGCTGCTTCTGGAGAAGCCGCTCAGGAGGGAACCGGTTTAGAGGGGGATAGCCCCGATCATAGTTAGGTTATAACTTCTTTTTCTTTTCTCTGTTGTAAGGCTTTGACATGCCTCCTTTTATAATGCATTCAATAATGGAAAGTTTTTCTTTGATGCCCTTATAAATTTTCCTCTCATGCTTTCGTAAGTTTGTTTGTCGTCACCGATAACGTTGAAAATTTTCATTATTGTAGTTCAGCTCGTGATCGAAATAGACCTTTAAGATTCTTGTTTTTACGAGGGTAAGTCCCCAAATTTGAATGAATCTTGAGTTTTAGGATAAAGTGAACCCTTAGGTTTTCATCAGATGATTGTTAAGTATTTCGAGCTCACCGTTACATACCCTTTAGGTGAATCTTCGAGACGTAGTTAACATTTGTTTGAGATCGGAATAACTGAACCCTTGGGTTTGAATCGAGTGAGAGCGAGGTCTCGAATTCTAATTGTATTGGCCCTTAGACTTGTTAGATCGGCCCTTAGGCTCTTTAAGTTGGTCCAATTTGGCCTAAAAAAACGGCTATCATTTTTCCCTCTTCGGCTAAAAGACTTAGTGAAAATTTCTTTATGCCTTAACATGTGGTTTTTTTTGTAACCATTGGGTTTTTCTAGGGCCCAATGATATGGAACCCTGTTTTCTCCTAACTCGTTTGTGTTAAGATAATTTGATACCTCTTGAGATATTTTTGAAGGCTGATATTATCGAAGCCTTTAGATTATTCGAAGACTGATTTTATCGAAGCCCTTTTTATTTTCTTTTTCGAGGGTAGCTTTATTTAACCAGTTTTTCAAAGTATTTAAAGGCCTTTAAGTTGTGGCGGAAGTCGGACTTCTCCGAGCCGCATTATTTCAGCCGTAGCATTTTATGTGATCGTAGTCTTTAATATGGCCGTAGCCTTCGAGTATGTCTCTTGGACTTGTTTCTCGATAATATTTCGAACTTGTTCAAAATGTTAGTCCCTGAGTGTGGTGGCCTTGGCCTATACATCGAGGGGTGCCTCTTTGAGGTCTTATGATTTCAAACTTAAATAGCTCGAGTATGTAGTCCTCGAATATTTGAGGTATGCTTGTGCTTGGACCTTGATCCATTTTTCACAAGTGTTAGTTTTTCACAATAGATCAGAATCGTAAGTACATGACTCGTATAATAGAAATTCTACTTCAAACATGAGATGTTCGAGAAAAGAGAATGCTTCTTTGTATTATTCATACATGCCTACATGTTTTGTTGTCGGGACTTGGCTACTCTAAATGGGCACGGTTCATTCGAATGTTTGGCCCATTACAAAATTCTTACTATCGAGACCCATTGATACATAACATATGAGGGTGATGCCCCCCAGTATTCGAGGTTGATTGCAAAGAAGCCTTGGATACTATTGAATTATCCCCAGGTAGCACATAATTATTGCCTCGTTAAAAACCTCGCCGGAAAAACCCATTTGGGATAAAAACCAGTCTAAGGGAAAAAGAGTGCAACGCGTACTTTAAAATCCGAGGTCTCGATTTCTTGGATTGAACTCCTATAATGAGTTAGTTTCGAATGTTTAAATAAAATAAAAGAAAAGAGAAAGTCATACCTTAGCAATAGTACCGCTTGAGGAGTGATATGTTCCAATTATTCGACAATGGTTCGCCGTTCATTATTTCGAGCTTGTAATATCCTTTCCCGACTAAGTCGAGGATTTGATAGGGTGCTTCCCAATTAGGACTGAGTTTCCATTCATTAGGGTCTCGAGTATTGATGGTGATTTTTCTTAAGACCAAGTCCCCGACTTTGAAGTGTCGAAGATTGGTTCTTCTGTTGTAATACCTCTCGATTCGTTGCTTTTGTGCGGACATTCGAACGAGTGCCACTTCTCGTCTTTCATCTAACAACTCGAGACTGGTATTCTGTCCTCGTGGTTCGATTCCTCCGTTGCGTGTCAGAATCTAGCGCTGGGCTCCTCAACTTTGGCTGGTATTAAGGCCTCGGAACCATATACTAAGGAAAACATAGTTGCTTTGGTACTGGACTTCAATGTCGTCCGATATGCCCATAGAACCTCAGGCAATATTTCTCTGCACTTCCCTTTGGCTTCGTTTAGCCTTTTCTTCAAGTTTTGGATGATAGTCTTATTCGTTGATTTAGCCTGTCCGTTTCCACTAGGGTGATATGGCATCGATAGTATCCTCTTTATTTTGTGGTCTTTGAAGAATTTCATTACTTTACTGCCGATGAACTGCTTGCCATTATCACACACTATTTTCATGGGTATCCCGAATTGACATGCAATGTGATTCCATATGAAGTCGATCACTTCTTTTTCTCTAACTTTTTAAAAGGCATGTGCTTCGACCCATTTAGAGAAGTAGTCAGTCATAAATAATATGAACCTAGATTTACCTAGGGCCGATGGCAGAAGACCGACGATGTCCATTCCCTATTTCATGAATAGCCATGGGGATATGACCGAATGAAGCTGTTCACCGGGATGGTGAACCATTGGCGCAAACCTTTGACATTTTTCGCATCTTCGAACGAACTCCTTAGAGTCTTTTTCCAATGCTATCCCGATAGTATCCTGCTCTGATGACCTTTCGAACTAGTGATTCAGCACCAAAATGGTTTCCACAAGTGCCTTCGTGGATTTCTCACAAAACATAGTCAGTATCTCCCAGTCCCAAGAATACCACACCATTGAATGTTCTTCTGTATAACGTTCCGTCTTCGTCTGATGTATAATGTTCCGTCTTCGTCTCCGTAAGGTCCTCGATTCTTTGGGATCCGATGGTAACTTCCTGTTATTCAAGTATTCGATGTACTTGTTTCTCCAATCCCAGGTTAATCTTGTACAATTAATTTCAGCATGCTCTTCTTCGATTATAGATCTCGAGATTTGGGCGACAGTCCCCAAGCTGATCTCATCTTCATCCACCGATGACCCTAAATTAGCAAGTGCACCGGCCTCGGTATTTTGTCTTCGAGGTACATGTTGTAGAGTCCATTATTTTAAGCGGTGCAAGGTAATCTGCAATTTGTCCAAGTACCTTTGCATCTCGTCTTCTCGGACTTCGAAGGTTCCATTTACCTGGTTAACTACCAGTAAGGAGTCACATTTAGCTTCGATGACTTTCGCTCCCAAGCTTTTAGCTAGTTCGAGACTTGCAATCATAGCCTCATACTCGGCCTCATTGTTAGTGAGATTGGAAGTCTTAATCGATTGTCTAATAACATTGCCCGTAGGTGGTTTCAAAACTATACCGAGCCTGGACCCCTTCACATTCGAGGCACCGTCCGTGAATAGGGTCCATACCCCCGATGATGTACCCGATTTCAGCAGAAGTTCCTTTTCCACTTCGGGTATGAGGGGTGGTGAAAAGTCTGCCACGAAGTCTGCTAATATTTGATACTTGATGGTTTTTCGGGGTTGATATTCGACATCGTACCCGCCAAGTTCCACGGCCCATTTGGCCAATCGACTCGATAATTCGGGCTTGTGCAAAACATTGCGAAGGGGATAAGTAGTGATCACACATATGGTGTGACACTGAAAATATGGCTTTAATTTTCTAGATGTGCTTATTAATGCAAGTGCCAATTTTTCTAAGTGCGTATACCTAGTTTCGGCATCCCCTAAGGTTCAACTCACGTAATAAATTGGAAACTGCGAACCATGTTCTTCTCGAACTAATACACCACTTACCGCTATCTCGGACACCGCCAAGTATGTGTATAGCTTCTCGTCTATCTTTGTAGTGTGGAGCAAAGGTGAAATCGATAGGTATTGTTTCAATTCCTACAATGCTTGCTGACATTCCGGGGTCCATGTAAAAATATTTTTATTTTTGAGTAAGAAAAAGAACTTGTGACTTCGATCTGATGACCTCGAAATGAATCAGACTAGGGAAGCTATTTGTCCTGTTAGCCTCTGAACGGCTTTCACGTTGTCCACGACGGTGATTTCCTCGATGGTCTTAATCTTATCAGGGTGGATCTCAATTCCTCGATTTGACACCATGAAGCCGAGGAACTTGCCCGAGCCGACCCCGAAAGCACACTTCTCGTGGTTAAGCTTCATGTTGTATTTCCTCAAGAATTCGAATGTTCCCTGCAAATGAGTCAAATGGTCCTCTGAGCGCAGGGACTTAACTAACATATCATTAATGTAAACTTCCATTGATTTTCCTATCTGTTCTTCGAACATCTTGTTAACTAAGCGTTGATATGTAGCTCCCACATTTTATAGTCCGAAGGGCATTGCATTATAGCAGTAAGTTCCATACTTAGTGATAAAAGAAGCTTTTTTTCCTGGTCTACTGGGTCCATCTGGATTTTGTTGTACCCAGAATAGGCGCCGAGAAAAATAAGTATCTCGTGGCCGGTCGTGGAATTGATCATTCGATTGATGTTAGGCAAAGGAAAAGATTCTTTTGGACATGCTTTATTCAAATCCTTATAATCTACACACATTCTAAGTTTGTTCCCATTTTAGGGGACTACGACTACATTGGCTAACCACTCGAGATATTTTACTTCTCGAATGGACCCCATTTTATGAAGTTTGGTTATCTCCTCCTTTATGAAGGCGTGCTTCACCTCGGACTGAGGCATTTTTTTTTCTTTATCGGTCTGAACTTGGGATCCAGGCTCAACCGATGAGTTGTTATCTCGGGTGGGATTCCTTTCATGTCTAAATGGGACCATGCAAAGCAATCCATGTTATCAATAAGAAATTGAATGAGTTTTTTCCTGAGCTAGGGGGTCAACACCATTCCTAGGTACACCTTTTGTTCGGGTAGATGCTCGATCAGTATCACCTGTTCCAGATCCTCGATCGTTGACTTAGTTGCATCCGATTCTTCGGGAACGACGAAAGTTTGAGGAGTGAGAAAATCCTCTTCTTCTTTGATTACCTGTTTCTCCGATTTGGTCGAGGCTGGGGACATTGATTTCTATTTGGCCGCTTGTTTATCTTTGGTGCTCGACTTTTCTGAGGTCGAAGGCGTTGAGCGTCACCTCATCGACTGCAAACATTTCCTTTGCAGGGTGTTGTTCCCCATAAACCATTTTCACACCATCCACTGTAAGGAACTTCATCATTTGGTGAAGGGTTGATGGTACTGCCCTCATGTTGTGGATCCATGGTCTTTCCAGCAGTGCATTGTATCTCATGCCGCCTTCGATGACATAAATTTTGTGTCTTAAATGGTCCCGACCACGTTTACTGGTAGGATAATTTCCCCTTTTGTTGTTTCACTAGGCATGTTGAAGTCGTTTAGGACTCGAGATGCAGGTACTATTTAGTCTAGTAGGCCGAGCTACTCTACGACCCTCGATCTGATTATGTTCGCCGAGCTACCTGGATCTACGATACATGTTTAACTTGAATTTTATTTATCAAAATAGAAATTACCAGGGTTTTGTTGTGCGGCTGAGAGATGCCTTCTGCTTCCTCATCGTTGAACGAGAGAGTGCCTTCGGGCACATAGTCTCGAGTTTGTTTCTCTCTTGTGATCGATACTTTGGTGCGTTTGAATATAGGCCCTTGTGGGATGTCAACCCCCTCCCCCCCCCCACGATCATGTGGATAACATATTGAGGTTCTTCTCGCTCGTTCTTTCTATTGGCGTCTCTTTCCCAGAAGTGATTTTTGGCTTGATCGCTGAGGAATTCTCGAAGGTGGCCTCCGTTGAATAATCGAGCCACTTCCTCCCTCAACTGTTCGCAGTCTTCAATCCGATGGACATGCGTGCTATGATATTTACACATCAAGTTTGGATTCCTTTGAGAGGGATCGATCTATATAGGCCTAGGACGCCTGGTGTCTTTGCTCCTTCCGATAGTTGACACAATCCCCGATGCATCGACACTGAAATTGTACTCCGATAATCGGGGCGCTTCTGTGGGATCTGCATATTTGTCAAAACCAGTTTTACTCATGAGTCACTCAAAGTTCCTCCCTCGGTCACCCCTTCGATCATCTAGACGGAATTGCGTCCTAGACCATATTCCTTCGATCTGAAACATATTGTTGATATCGATATTTATTCGGCCTTGAATCTCTATCAATGTCTCTCTGGCTTTTACCTCTCGACCGATTATGATGTACTGAACTTGAGGGGGCTCCTAGTTGGTCGTCCTAGACCCTAATCTTCGACTGATATCGCTTGTGAACATCTACCCAAGTCACAACCAGGTACTCTATTAAATTCTGCTTTAGTTGGCGTGATGCGATCGAACTCCGCTTGTTTAATCCCTAAGTGAAACTTTGAACAACCTAATCGTCAGTAACTGGTGGTAATTCCATATGTTCCTTTTGGAATCGAGATACGAACTCTCTTACCATCTCGTTATCACTCTGTTTTACCTTGAAGAGGTCTGATTTTCTCGTTGCAACCTTTATAGCACCAGCGTGCGCTTTTACAAAATTGATAGAATTCGGCGGCAAGTTGTGATACCAAACCATAGCTCCCTTTGACAGGGTTTCTCCGAACTTCTTTAGCAATACTGACTCGATTTCGTCATCTTCCAAATCATTTCCTTTTATGGCGCACGTATAAGAAGTAAAGTGCTCATTCGGGTCAGAGGTCCGGTTATATTTAGGTATATCGGGCATTCAGAACTTCTTAGGGATGGGCTTTGGAGCCGCACTCGGAAGGAATGGTTTTTGCACAAACTTCTTGGAGTCCATTCCCTTCAAGATCGGTAGTGCCCTCGGTATTTGATCAACTTGAGAATTATAAGTTTCCACCTTTTTGTCGTTGGCCTCGATTTTCTTTTCTTCTGATTCTATTCTCTTAGTTAGCTCCTCGAGCATCCTCATTATAGCAGGGTTAGTTGTCGAAGTGTTATCACCCGATCTTTCAGGCATTGGCTCGGTATGGCGAGTAACCTCTTGTTCGACCCTATTTGGTAGTATGTGCTGATTTTGCAACTGCGCAATGGCGTTTTGTTGGTCTTGCAGCATCTCAAATATAACTTGGAGACTGAAACCTTCGTCTCCTCTGCCCTGAGTACCCCGACCGTCAGTTCAACCCTCTCTATGTATGCTTCCATCGGGGTCCCCGCCTAAGTCCGCATTCAGAGCAACATGCAAACCGACATCGATCGGGTTGACGAGTGGTGCTCCTCCGAGGTCAGCCTGTGGCACTTCGATTCCTGGAGCGATAACTTTCTCTTCGTGGAGTCCAAGATCATTGTCACCATGTGTAGCTGTGTTTTGTGAATTTGACATGATTTAACCTGAAAACAAAATTCTTGATAAGAAACAAGTATAAAATAGTGTGTTATACCAGAATTAACACTGAATAATTACTATTATCCCTAGCCCCACGGTGGGCGCCAACCTGTTTACCTCGAAATACGGGTAACAATTAAACTTGTAATGTGGTTATAAAGATACGTGATCTAACTCAATGTCAATTGATAAATAACTGAATAAATAAAGGAATTAGATGATTGCAATAGATCAAACCAGTATCGTTTGCAAGTTATCGACCTCGGCTCGGAATAGGATCGAGATCGAACGTTAAGAACCACAAGGACAATATGAACAAAATGGACAATAAGAACAGTAGAGAATTAAGAGCGATTAGAAGTGCAGAGTGTTTGTATTTCTCAGTGAATGCGTAAGTGATAATTCGTGTGTTACAAATGAACAAGATTCCTCTTTATATATTAGAGAAATCCTAAATAAGGCATAATTCTAATTTCTGAAGTAAAATACATGATTGATATCAATAACCATTAATGGTTCTGCCAATTCCGAGATTGTCGCCGAAATTGGTGATCGATTGCGGATATCTCGTAATTCTGTTACTTCAGTGTCAATTTAGCCTGATTTTGATCCATTAGTCTTCGTGTTCTTCGAGTCCGAACTTGTTTCGATACTGATTCACTCTCGAAATATATCCTCGAGCTCATAAAATCGGGTGTGATCGATTTTAGCCGTATACAACATTCTAACCATGTATAACTTAAATCCCAATTTTAATTGATCGAACTAACAGCTATGGATGAATGCTTTCAGTAGCATATTTGTCAGCACTACAAAACTCCCAGTTACGCTCATTTTCTGACGACGATTTATGAGTGAGTACTATATATGACACCTTGCACGTGGGCGCTAAGCTTACCGACACCTAGTTAAATTGACTGCACTTTGGACTTTTCGCGACATACTATATTCGGCTTTCACAATCAAATTTTAAGAGAGTCCGACTTTAAAGGATGTCATTTTATATTTTTTTTGTTGTTCTGAAGCAAATATAGGATTCAAAATGCGTACAACAACCTGATTTTAAGGTCCAACAATTCCATCATGGCAACAATGTGCAATCTAGTTCAATCAACCTATCCTGAACATTCTGATTGTACAAACAAATTTGATTAATCTCAGCCAAAAAGATCTCTGCTCGCTATTCGCTATTGGTATTCCATAATGTAGGATGAATCTGCGTGAGAGGGTATCTGTGATCTACAAGAATTTTGGGGAAAATAACCTCCATCAGAATTTTAGGAAGCGCTCTTGACAATTTCCAAAATTTTTAATATGGTAATCATTAGGATTTGGCACAAAAACTTGACATCTGTCAGAAACTCAGAATTTTTTTATCATCACAATTTACCATAAAATATGGTAAATGTCAGGAATTTTCATATGGGATCACCAGGATTTGCAAAAATATGTCAATCGCCAAGAAATTTATATGGTGATAGACAGGATTTGCGAAAAGTTGACTATCGATGGAAATGTTCATATAGCCAAATTGTTTGACCAAAAATGTCAATCTTTGGTTAAACTAATTAATTAGTTATTAAAGGGGGTTAATTCTAATTAAAATTAATAATTATAGATCTTAGATTAATGATACGAAGGAAGTGAGTAGTGTGAAAACGGATTTAATGTGCCAATAATAAATGCATCAAATGTAATAATATGCAAAAGATATTAAGTATTAAATAACAATAAATGACACTAAATGTAAATAAGGAAGAAGATTCACCCAATATTGAATGAGGTGAATGATTCATTCCTCTGACAATGATGAATAACAAGTATAAGAGAATATTAGATATTTTCTCGATTTTGGTGGGATTGACAATAGATAATCCAAAAAGGTCGAATCTCTTCATAAATGTCTTTGTATTTATCTAGAGAGCTTATTTTTCGAAAAAAGCTCTTATCATATAGAATTTTATATACCTTTTTCCTTATCTCTCATACTATTTATAGGGATATTCCCAAAGAACCCTACAAAGTAAAAAAAGAGAGAATATTCAACAAAATATTCCCTCTGAGAATCCCAATATAAAATTAGCCGTTACTTCTATCTATGTTGCTCGTTCTCGGCGGTGATGGACCACTCGGCGGTTCGTTCCGTTGACCACTGGTCGACCTCGTCCAAACTAAACCCTTTAGTTTGCAAATCACTCATAATAATCTTCTCCATGTTCCGAATTTCCTCGGTCCAATTTTAACTTATATAGTTAGTCCCTCCGCTTATTGAGGTTGTCTTTTGGTCGGCCTCGATGAGCAGAGTTCGTTAGCCGTAGTCGAGAAATTCGAAAAAGGAGGTCGAGTAGCGAGGGTCGCGGCCGATATGGTGACGTGGAGTTTTGAGAACCACACTTAATTGTGACGTTGGTTTAGAATGTCGTCACGGCCTCACCGCATCATTATTACGCATCTTCCCGATGCGTTACATCACTTCCCGTGCCCCTGTCATTTCGGTATCTGTGCATTTGACGGTTGATTTTCTCAATCTGAGTGTCTGCGTTTTCTATAAATATGGGTAGGGAAACTTTTGAACAAACTTTTATATTCTCCAGCTTTTGAATCCTGTACCCTTTTCTCTCTTCTTCTTCTTCTTCTTCGTGTGTTCTTGCTCCTATTACCTCCACTTTTGCACTTTTTGGTTCGAGTGATCCTTATCATTTCTGCCTCTTTCGAGTTCGTGTCTTCAATATTTACGGTCAATCGAAAATGGTTAACATATCTCTTGCCTCTAGTGAGGTTCCTGAACCAACCCCACTATCAGTGAGGATGTTCCCTCATGATGATGATGATACTGTCGCTGCTGAGGACGATAGATTCCCCATCGTGGAGAAAATTATTCCTCATAATGATTCCAGGTCAGACTTCTCAAAGTCAGTTGCGGAGGAGTCTGTACCTGTAGAGTCCGAAATGAACGCAACTGACCTTGCTAAGTTTAGGGCTAAGTAAAACGTTCCGGCCCACATCTACCTGGTCCCAACTGGCCGCGACATAATCCATATATATCGTCCTGGGTACTGCACATTCTACGTGTACCTATTCTAAGTGTTTTATCCTCTTCCTCTTCCACCGTTGGTAGAGGAATTCTGCCGCTACTACGACCTCTGCCCGGCCCAGCTCTCTTCGCGCCAAGCTTTCATAGGGGCTCGATGCTACATCTACGCCAGCGGGGGATCAAGGGGTAGGTAGTGAAGATGGACGATAAGACATACCATCTATTTTGGTTTAACTTCTTCTATATCAAGACCGAGCACGTGGTGGAGAACCCCAGCGGATTCCCTGAAATGTGGAACTTTGCCCATACGTATTTCTGCTAACTGATTGCTTGTTTTGACTATCTCATTTTCGACTTAATCAATCTTCTTTCCCTTTTGTGACGTCGAGAAGGAGCCTCCTACGTTGGTTGCCGACATCCGCGACTGGGTGAGTCAGATTTTTCCGCACATGGTGAGGATCTGTGAATGGTCGGCGTTCCACAAGAAATTTGGACGTAAACCCTTTACGCCCGGTAAGTCGTTCATTTCAACCTTCTGTTGCTTCGATTTTTATGTCGTCTTCTCTATTTCTCGCCTCTCCTTTGTAGTGAGGTTTGTTGAACTTCTATTCTTGTCGTTAGGTTGAAGGACATCAAATAAAGTAAAGGCAAGTCCGTATAGACTGCTGCTCCCTCTCAGACCTCGGTCCTATAAAGACCTAGCCGGCGGGCACCGACCTTATCGATGGAGACTCCGGCTTCGCCCGTGCTGCACTTGGTAGACGAATCGTCGCCGAGTGAGGAGGAATTTATTTCGCTAAAAAGGCGAAGAATAGAGAGCGGCGACGAGATAGTTGGGCCTGAAGAGTTAATGAGGGGTGTTCCTGAACTGGCCATGGCTGCATCTAAGGACGACGCGGCCTTGAACACAGAGACTTTGTCGGTTGTAGAGGATGTAGGAATCGCTCCTTTTCCCGAAGTTATCATCGAAGGAGGGGGCGATCATAGGCGGCGGAGGACATTCCGAGGAGTGTTTTGTCACTGTAAGGGCAGGCTGACGTTCCTTCATCTACTGAAGACAGAGGGAAAGGTGTGTCCATGGATGACTATGTGTCCGGTTCCGACATCTACCCCGAAGAGGTACGAATGTTTAATGAGGGGTTCACTCTAGTAGAAGTGCGGACAAATGGGACTACTCGCAACATAGTCATTCCCCTCTACTGCGACTTGTTGGTGAATACAGAGAGCGTGGTTCATTCTTTGGGTCCCCTCTTCTCCAACGCCGAGGACAAGACTTTACGGCCTTTCGATGACGCTGATATGTAATTGGGCATATCCGGCATGGCTTTGAGGGTAAGTTTTTGGTTTTCAAGTTCTCGTTCCTTACGTTCTCTCTCTTTCCCCTTTTGGAGATTGAGTTAGGGGTGGGCATAAAATCCGAAAAACCGAATTCCGAACGGAACTGAATTAATTCAGTATTTCGGTCTAATTCGGTATTAAATTTTCGGTATTTCGGTTCGGTTTTCGGTATTACAATTTTAAAATTTCGGCATACCGAATATACCAATATTTTAAGGACATTTTTTTTTGGACCCTACCTATATCTACCCACCCAGTGCCTAGCCGGCCATCCCAATTTAATTCCCATTCCCGTCACCCCCCAAGCCCAGTACTCTTAGTGTTAGGCTATTAGGTTAGGCCATTTTAATTTTTAGCAATTAGCAAATTAGGCTGAACCAACGACTCTCTCATCTTCAGTTCTTCTTCTTCACCCACGCCGCAATCCTTTCCCTGAAGGATCCAAACCACCAGAGAACACAAATAAGTAAGTAAACCCCATCTCGACATGCTTGTGCTTTCTACACTCTACAGGGAATTTTTAAATCCATTTTGTCCCCTCATATCCACTGCAAATCCCAATCAAAACGAAATAATCCGAATTACCATCAACGTAATTAAATTAAAGGGATACCTTTGTTTATCCTATATACCATAAAGTCCCTTCATTGTTATACTATTTCATATTGGGTTAGAACCAGGCAATCAAATGTATGGCATATGACAAAAATAGATGAAACCAATTCTTCGTATATAAATACACAAATCCATTTATGTTGTTCTCTTTGTCATCTCAATTCTTGAAACATAATATTCTTATTCTAATTCTAATTATCCCCTTTTCTTTCTTTGTGTATATAATGGCATAAACTGGAAGTTGAAAGTCTAGTATGGACTTAGTGGTTTTATATAAACATATATGAAATGGAACAGATCGAATTGTTTCCATATTGAATTTGTAAATCAGCTACTTGTGTCTCTATCTCTCCGGTTAATTCAAAGGATTGAGCAATAACTTAAAAATATCACTAACTAGAAGAATACATGCTAGTAAAAATCTCAATTATGCGTTGTAATATGTTGGTATATTAATTTGTACATTTCCATATGTCCTTCAACTTCAAATTTATTTACAAGTATATTTATATATTTTATGTTTTTTGATATGTAAAGTTAATGTACTTCTGGTTCAGCAACTTATGAGAAAGTTTTCCCTCACGGCAGTGTGGCACTACGTTTGGATTTGCCAGCATTTTAATTTTTGTTTGGTATACACATAACACAATTGAATAATTCATAAATCGAATACTTTATCGAAACCGTACCGAAACAAAATAATAAATACCGAACCGTACCGAAATAATTTGGTACGGTATTTGGTATATACAATTGATAAACCGAAATGCTTAAATACCGAACCGAAATACCGAATGCCCACCCCTAGATTGAGTGCGCCCTCCGAGAAGAGAGGAGGAGTGCTATTTTCAAGAGGATGAAGTCGAAGTACCGTGAGTACTGTGCCAAGCATCGTGAGATATGCCTCTGATTCGGCGTGGACGGTAACTTCCAGTCTCTCAAGGACAAGCTAAAGCAGAAGGACGATGAACTCGTGAGGGTCATCGAAAAATGTAGCGAGCTCGAGGGAGCACTTAGATTCAAGGAGGACGAGCTTGAGGTGAGTAAGGGGGTCGAGGATGAATGTGCCAATCTTCAAGCTCAAGTGGAATCCCTACGAGCTGAACTTGAGCAGAGTTCGGCCAGGGCCAATGACTTTAGTGATGAGCTGATTGAAGAAACGACAGATTTGGGAAAACCGAAGAAGCCAGGATGGCGTCTTTAGCAAAAGTGGCAGCGTTGGATGAGGTCATTCACGTTCTCCAATCTAAACGGGTGAGTGTAGCGGAGGCGGCCGCACTCAGGGAGGCGAGGCTTGATGAGCGGATTGGCTGGCTTGAGGGAGAGGTTTCGAACATGAATGATCAGGTCGCTGCTCTTGAGGCCGAAAGGGCGCATCTATTGGCTCGAACATCTTCCTCTCATACTTCTGCATATCCCAATGTTGCACGGGATTCTAACGATAAGTGGATCCACTCTGAGGCCTAGCTAGACATATTTAGGGACTTGATGACAACAATGAGATTTACTGAGGTTCAGTTTGAGGGTGGTCGTTCCAAGGCACGCATAGTTGACTGTGGTTATGATCTCACCACACCACGGGCAGGCAATGGTGAAGATGAGCTGAACGGGATCGAGCAAGGTACTTGGTACGATGATGAGTATCGGCCGACAAGGATGATAGAAGGGACGATGCCGCTAAGTAATGTTTTTTTGTAATCATTATTTTTACTTTTGTTGGTGCCTCTTCGACCCTTGTAATATACCTTTTTGACTTGACCAACATGTCGTCTATGTATACTTCCATGGTTTTACCGAGCTCATCTTTGAACATTTTTTTCACCAACCTCTGATACATCGCCCCTGCATTTTTTAATCCGAAAAGCATCACCCTGTAGCAGTACGACCCCTAGTAGGTGATGAAAGTGGTCTTTTCATGGTCTTCCTCCTCCATGAGGATCTGGTTGTAGCCTGAGTAGGCGTCTAAGAAGCTTAATATATCGTTCCGGCCGTTGCGTCAATGAGCTGGTCAATATGGGGCAGTGGGAATGAGTCATTCAGGCATGCTTTGTTCTGATCCGAGAAGTCCACATACATCCTCCATTTTCCGTTCTTCTTTTTTACCATGACCATGTTGTCGACCCATTGGGGGTACTTTGATTCTCTGATAGAGCCGTTTTCCGCCAATTTTTTAACTTCCTCGCGGATCGAGTCATTTATTGCAGAATTGAATTTCTGCCTAACTTGCCATACTAGGGGGGAGGGGGTTAAAATGGGTCGCCGTTCAACTTGTGTGTCTCTATTTGATTTGGGGTGCCCAACATATCTGCATGGGAAAAAGCAAACAAGTCTACATTGTCAGCTAAAAATTGGTGGAATTTACTTGGTTCTTCAAGCTTGTGGCCAATATAGGCCTTTTTGCTATTATCGTCTTTGTTGAGTTATACGGGGTCAAGATCCTCTACTGTTGATCCCGTGGCCTCTATGATTTCTGGGTCCCTGATGACATCTTTCCCTTCATCACCACCCGACCTCGACCCTGTTCATTGTTATGCCTCCTCGTCTTTGCCCTTCAATTATTGGGTATATGTGCAGTCTTGGACGATGCAATAGCAATCTCGGGCATGGCTTTTCTCTCCTCGGATGTTGAATACTCCCCATGGGATGGGAAATTATATGACTTGATATAAGCTGGAGGGGACGACTTTCATGGCGTGTGTCCAAGGACGACCTAAGATGGTCGTGTACGCCGTATCCTGGTCCATGATTTGGAATGTGGTCTCCAAAGTGACGCCACCGGCTAGGATGGGTAGCATGATTTCTCCAAACATTCTCTCAACTGCATTGTTAAAACCCGTCAATGTGATGTATTGTGGCATTATCCTATCCTCGAGCTTCATTTGTGCGAGAACTCGAGGGTGGATAATGCACGCGCCGTTCCCATCATAGACCATACTACATTTTACATCAGTATCTAAGATGCGTAAAGTAATAACAAGGGCGTCATAGTGAGGAAAAACCAAACCGTGGGTATCCGACTCATCGAAGATGATACTCTCTTCGAGTTTGTCATACCGTTCATGAGTGATTGACCATTTTAGCTTGTGGGTGGTCGTGAATTTTACGTTGTTGATTGACGTGTCGTCGCCTTCTCCGATGATCATTTGGATGGTTCGAGCTGGGGAGTGCGGTTTTGGTGGACCCTAATGCTGTTCGCGTCCTCGAGCAAAGTTTGCCCTTCCTCGCCCGCTTAAAAGTTCTTTCAGGTGTCCTTGGTGAAGCATGTTCACGATATCTTGCCTTAGAGCGATGTAGTCCTCAGTTTTGTGGCCCCGTTCCTGGAAATCGAAAAGGGTGTTTGACTTTATGGTGTTTGGGCCGGTCTTCATCTTCTGCCACCACTTCATTTTTGGGCCGAGCTTCTCTAGGGCGTAGACTATTTCTGAGGGAGAAACACAGAAATTGTGAGCAGATAGTAGTGGAGGCATACCTCTTTCACTTCGGTGAGTTTCAGTGTGATGACCCAACATGTCATCCCGTGTATTTCTAGCTAATTCTGTGTTCCGAGGTCATGAAATCCTCCTTCTATCCCACATAG
Source organism: Nicotiana undulata (assembly GCA_005239495.1). Lineage (NCBI taxonomy): Eukaryota > Viridiplantae > Streptophyta > Magnoliopsida > Solanales > Solanaceae > Nicotiana > Nicotiana undulata. The sequence goes on from ML278049.1 coordinate 63,421, forward strand.
ATTTGCGTGCGCAGCTTGGGCGTGTACCCGGAAAGCCTTTATGTGAAAAAACTGAAGAAAATGATAATTTTGTGTTAAAATTTTCATTGAGTTGACTTTGGTCAAATATTTTGGTAAACGGACCCGGACCCGTAATTTGACGGTCCCGGAGGGTCCGTAGGAAAATATGTGACTTGGGCGTATGCCCGAAATCGAATTCCGAGGCCCCAAGCCCGAGAAATAAATTTTTGAAAGAAATTGTTTTCTGAAAATATAAGAGGTTTTTGAAAATGTAATTATATGTGAAATCTATGGTATCTGACCCGTATTATGGTTCTGGAGCCCGGTACAGGTTCAATATAATATTTATGTCATGTCTGTGAAGTTTGGTAAGGAATGGAGGTTATTTGACGTAATTCGGACTCACGGTTGTAAATTTTGATACTTTGAAAGTTTTGAAGTTTTCATTGATTTTGGGGTTAAATTAGTTGTTTATGATGTTATTTTGGTTATTTTATTGTACGAATAAGTCTGTAGGATGTTTTTGAGGTTGTGTGCATAATTGGTTTGGAGCCCCGAGGGCTCGGGTGAGTTTCGGGTAGGTGTCTGGGTGTTTAACTTGGTAAAAATCTGGTGTTGCACAGTTTTTCTAGTGTCTGGTGTTTTGTGCTATGCGAACGCATATGTTTGTCCGCGAACGCATAGCACTGTCTGGGAGGGAGGTTGGCTAGAACTGTGCGAACGCATGGCACAGGGTGAGAACACGGAGTATAGGAATATTACTCTACACGAACGCACTCGTGCAGCCGCGAATGCGTAGAGCTTTGTGGGGTCTGGGGGCTGGATAGTCATAAGCCTACGCGAACGCGGCCTGTAGCTCGCGGACACATAGGTCAGGAAAGTCAACTCTTCGCGAACGCGGCCAAGGGCCCACGAACTCGAAGAGTATTTTTCGCCTAGTTATTCTTTTTGGTCTAAAACAGAACACTTACGGGATTTCACCCCATTTTCATAACTCCTTCTTCTACACTTCACTTTGGGCGATTCTTGGAAGAAAGCTTCACCATAACTTCATAAGTAAGTAATCTTAGACTCCTTTTCTTCAATATTTATCAACACCCATTAGATTTCTAGGCCTAAAACATGAGATTAAGGGTAAAAAATTAGGGATTTGGGTAGAGTTAGGGCCTTTTGATTAATTGGGAATTAGACCTCGTTTTGGGGCCGAAATTCAAAAAAAATTATATATTCGGGCCTGTGGGTAAATGGGTGATCGGGTTTTGGTCCGAACCTCGTGTTTTGACCAAGCGGGCCCGGGATCGATTTTCGGATTTTTGGGAAGAATGCTAGAAAGTCTATAACTAAGCATTGGAATTGAATTGTTTAGAATTTATTGATGTTATTGAGTCAATTATGTCTAGATACGATTGATTTGGAGTCGGGTTCAAAAGGAAAAGCGGTGCTTGAGGCTTGATTTTGATAGTGGAAGTCGAGGTAAGTGTTTGGCCTAACCTTAGCTTGAGGGAATAGGTGTTGAGTATTATTTTCTACGTGTTTATTCCATGTTCAACGTATAGGTGAGGTGACGAGTACCTATATGTTGTTGTCAATCATGCCTGTGAGTCGGTTCTTATGAATTATGTGATTTTCATCGATATTCACTGTGTTATGAATTAAATTTCACTTTGGTGGTCATTCATTTGATGGAAGTTCTTGGTTGTGAATAGTGTTGAGTATTTCTTCGGTTGACGAATATTTTGTTAAGTTATACACTTGAGTGAGATTGGTTATAACTGTGTCCCTTGCTAGGACAATGTTATTTCTGATGTTGTTCCCTTGCCGGGATGTTGTGATTTATGGTTCTTATTGTTGATTTTCTTTGCTAAACTGTTGTTTATGATATTTTAGCACGAGGGGACATTATGTGCCATGTTTATGATATTTTAACACGAGGGGACATTTTGTGCCATGTTTACGATATTTTAGCACGAGGGGACATTCCGCGCCATGTTTATGATATTTTAGCACGAGGGGACATTCCGTGCCATGTTTATGATATTTTAGCACGAGGGGACATTCCGTTCCATGTTTATGATATTATAGCACGAGGGGTCATGCCGTTCCGTTTCTATTTACTTACTTTGAGGATGAGAGTAAAAGCACGAAGGGTGATGTCATGCACTTGTTTGCTCTGCGTTGTTAATTCCTATTGTTATCTTGATATTTAAACCCTTGCCTTGTTCCGTTATTTCAGTTAATTGCTACCCCCTTTTCCGCAACATGTCTTCCCCATTTTTGTACTTAACTATTTACCTCATGTCGTTATTTCTTTTATATATTATTGAATTGCACAAGTGATATTATTTGTCGCGTCCCAACCTCGTCACTACTTCACCGAGGTTAGGTTCGGCACTTACTCAGTACATGGGGTCGGTTGTACTGATACTACACCTGCACACCTTTTGTTGTGCAGATCCCGGTACAGGACCCAGTGGATATTGAGTTAGGCGGCTTCCTTCTGTCCACTCGAAGACACGGAGGTAGTTCTGCAGGCGTCCGCAGAACTTGGCGTCCCTTTCCACTTTCCTTTATTTCTGTTTCTAGTACTTCAGAAAACAGTTGTATTATTTCTTTCAGACTGTTATATGTACTACTCTTAGAGTCCGTGAACTGCGACTCCACGGTTTCTGGGATTTGGCTAGATTTTGGTGCAACTTCGTAAAGTATTGAAATGAAACCCATTTACATTATATTTTGTCCTTTAAATTTAACTCCTGTTAATCTGGTTATTTATCTGTCCATGATTAATAGTTAAGAAATAAAGTAAACTGAATAATCACGTTGGCTTGTCTAGCGGGTTCAACATTAGACGTCATCATGGTCCCGACGGTGGGAATTTCTGGTCGTGACATTCTGTTTGCGGCCTAGTAGGCCGTCTCTATGATGGGGAGGTGGTATGACATCGACTCTAACATATGGTTGATGTTTTTCACGGTTGGGTCCCGGGCCTGCATGGTCCCTTCTGTTGTCATTTCTTCGATCTTTCCTGGATTCCATTTGGACTGAGGTTAGCCGTTGAGTTGGCCTGTTGAGGTCGTCCGCGTCATCTCGTACTTCGGCGCAGTAAGCGTTGTGTATTTCGTCCCAAGTGGTTGTGGGATATTTCATGAGTCGGTTAGCAATTTTCTAGTTTCCCTCGAACCGCTCTTGTTTAACCCATTCTTGAAAGTTACTACTGCCATTCCCTCTGATACATTTGGTAAAGTCAACCTCACACGGTTGAATCGGGTGAGAAATCTCTTATTCCTTTACCGAGTGACTATTTAATGGCAAATATGTCATTCACCCTCGCCTTTGCTTTCTCATCCCGGGCATGGGCAGTTACAAACTTGTCGGCCATCTCCTCGAACGTCTCAATGGAGCGTACGGGTATCTGCGAATACCAAGTTAGTGCTGCCCCGATGAGGGTTTCACTAAACTTTTTAGCAATATGGAAGGAACTTGTTCTTTGGCAAGGTCGTTGCCTTTTACTGCGGTGACATAGTGGGTCACATGATCCTCAGGTTCCGTCATGCCGTTGTATATTTTCAGATACGACGACATTTTGAAGTTTTTAGGTATGGCATGTGGTGCAGCCTCGTTGCTGTACGGCTGCTCAACAAACCGGTCGGCGTCCTTTTTTGGTAAAAGTTTTGGGGCGCCTGCTATTTTGTTTACCATTTCTTTATGCTCTTTCATTTGGTCACGAAGCATTTTGTTGTCGTTCTCCATCTCTTTCATTTTCCTCAAAATGGTTGTGAAGGTGTCGTCACTTGCATTATCAACGTTGTGAGTAATACCTATTACAGGAGAAGGGCCATGCTGCTCGTCCGTCACTCGTGCAATACAAACTCTCGCATCTTCTCTGTTCGTCCTTTGGGAGGGTTTGTCGAGGATGCTAGTTAGCGTGTTTTTCAAACACGCCTCGAGCAGCTTTTTCACCGATGGTGGTGCCTTTTACATTGTGGACGTAGAGTCCCCTTTACCATGTGAGGTTGTGATGCTGCCATGAGGGAGGGGTGAACCACTCCGCCTGGGGGAGGCGTTTGGCATCATGTCCTCAGTAGTTGTTCCAGTGACCTCGTCGATGGTGTTTAGGAGGTTGGTAGTTAGACTGGATACTTCCTTAATTCTTTCCTCTCCATTACCCGCCTTGTTAAACAATGCACGCAAGAAAAGACAAGGTTTTGTGTTGTTTTCTTTTAGATCTTAAAGGAACTAAGACTTTGACTAGGAAATCCCTACAAAGAGTGCCAAATTGTTTGATCAAAAATGTTAATCTTTGGTTAAATGAATTAATCAGTTATTAAAGAGTGTTAATCCTGGTTAAAGTTAATAACTATAGATCTTAGATTAATGATATGAAGGAAGTGAACAATGTGGAAACGGATTTAATGTGCCAATAATAAATGCATCAAATGTAATAGTATGCAAATAGTATCAAGTATGAAATAACAATAAATGACACTAAATATAAATAAGGAGGAAGATTCACCCAATATTGAATGAGGAGAATGATTACTTCCTCTGACAATGATGAATGACAAGAGTATAAGAGAATACTAGATACTTTATCGGATCTGGTGGGATTGACAATAGATAATCCAAAAAGGTCGAATCTCTTCAGAAAGTTGTTATTTGTATTTATCTAGAGAGCTTACTTTTCGAAAGAGTTCTTATCATATAGAATTTTACATACATTTTTCCTTATCTCTCATACTATTTATGGGGTATATTATCAAAGAACTCTAAAAAGTACAAACATATATAATATTCAATAGAATATTCCCTCTGAGAATCTCAATACAAAACTAGCCGTTACTTCTATCTATTCTGCTCGTCCTCGACGGTGATGGACCACTCAGCGGTTCATTCTATTTATCATTGGTCGACCTCAGCCAAACTAAACCTTTAGTTTGCAAATTACTCATAATAATCTTCTCCACGTTCCGAATTTTCTCGGTCCAATTTTAACCTATACAACCACCAAGATTTGTCACAAAGCATGACAAATGGCAAAAAATTTCATATGTGAAAATTCTGACATTGTGCTTTAAAATTCTGGCAGCGCGACTATCTTACTGAATTTTTTCTACAAGATCAAATTATAAACGGTGGTTAAAAAAAGATCCATTCGGTGTAATTTCTCGCAACAAACTACCGAGTAGGTCGGATTCGTTTGCTCATTTGGAGCATTGTTGACTAACTTGTAGTATATAACTAATACTGTATAGGGAAAAATGTGTTTATATTAAATGATCGCATGAGGAAGTGACACGTGGAGCCGAAGACGGAAGATAGTTGAATCCGAAGGCAAAGATCACGTCTTTTACCGGAGAAAATGATACTCATAAAGATGAATAAATGCATGTAACCCGGTAGAATTTAATGAGGAATATTCTATAGCATTAAGTACACGGCCCGATACAAGGAATATGACATTCACTGTCTTCCGTTACACATTCTTCAAGGGCCCTGACAATTGACATTAAAGAGGGGCTTGATCCTAGGACCTTGTTTCCTAGGTGTAGCTATAAATAGTAAGCTTTATTATCATTGTAAACGGCATGAATTGTTTGGCAAATACACGCTACACTCTATTCAAAGCTCAATATAAATTTTATCTTCTTTTTTACTGATATCGTTGCTATTGTCCCCGGAAGCGCTGCTCCCAGAATTACTATTTCTGCTATTTTATCTCCATCCGAAGGCTAAGTATTATATTTTTTGTCCAATTCATCTATTAATTTTAGGATCAAATTAATTCACTTGTCTATAAACCGTGTATAAATTCAACGGTACCATTTTACTGGTAAACAGTTTGGCACCCAGCGTGGGGCTTAGACAATTATGTAATTAAGTTGTTCCTTACCTCTTTTACTAATGTGTTTGATTATTTGTTCTTAGCAAAAAAATAGCAGATAATGGTGTTAACAACACATAGAACCTTGAGGCTCGAGGAAATCAGCCTCAACAAGAGGATTCAGTCAGCGATACCCACAATGAGGGGAACAAGGCCACATTCGTCGAAGTGGTATGGGAGTTGCAAGAGCAACATGAGGCCATATTAGGTCATCTCACACGGTAGGATAATGTTATGACAGAGCTCAAGTAGTCGTTATCGGGTGCTTCCAATAACGCGAATGGACGAGGTCCAGTTCCTCCCGTGCTCCCACAAATCAAACAACACAGAGGGTCAAAACAATACCTTAAGGGGCGAGGTCGGCTTCGATAGGGCCAAGGGAGCGGATCTGATCACAACAACGAGAGAAATCCCTTCAAAAACGAACTCATACTACTTATGAGGGAAGTGAACGCCCGCATGGACTAAATTTCGGGTGCACCACCAGCGCCGAAGAGGCCGGACTCAAAGAAGTGCACTCAATTTCCATACAAACCAAGCGCAACACCAGAATTGATCCCGAAGCGGTTTAGAATACTGGACGTGCCAAAATATGATGTGACTTTAGATCCCCCAGGAGCATATCACCACTTATACTACGGCGGTGAAGGTGAACGATTTAGCTCACCACGAGATTGAGTTAGTTTTGCTGAAGAAATTCGGAGACACTCTCATGAAGGGAGCCTTGGCATGGTATTAGCTTTTTCTTGAGAATTCCATAGACTCCTTCGAGATGCTCGCAGATTCTTTCATTAAGGCCTATGCCCGGGCCAAAAGGTACAGGCTCGAGAGACCGATATTTTCAAGATTGCACAAGGCGAGTCCGAGTTGTTGCAGGATTTGTAACCGGTTCCAGAAGGAAAGGTTGTTGCTACCGGCCGTTCCGGATGAATGAGCGACTAAAGCATTCACATGGGTTTGAATCCGAGGAGTTCTGATGCTTCCGGGATATTGAAAGAAAGCTTGTTCGACTTCCAAGCGATAACTTGAGCAGATATTCACAACCGGTATGAGTCAAAGATAAGGATTAAGGATGATCTGCTCTGTTTTCTAGCATCGGTTAAGGGTCGGGAGAAGAATAAAGAGAAATCAAAAGACAATTTCGACACAGATAGATGGTCTTCGAGGAATCGGTTTTCGCCCTATAAATGGGACGAAGGACGCGTCATAGGTTTTCGATCGGTAGAAAAGTTCATTATTGATAGAAGAACTGACCGTAGACGGAACAAAAGGTCATTATTGGATAAGGAAACTTCAGGTTCTCGAGATCCTTCCTACCCCAGACTTTCAGAATATAACTTTAACGTTAGTGTAGTCGAGTTGGTATCGGCTATAAGGAACATTAAAGAAGCTTGTTTCCCGAAGCCAATGAGATATAATCCCATCCATAGGGATCCTAATTTATTGTGCAAATACCACGGGAAGAACTATCACCAGATAGGGGACTACCGGCATCTGCGTGAAGAGGTTGTGATACTACTGAAAAATGGCCATCTCAGGTAATTCTTAAGTGGTCAGGATAAAAACAATTAAGGTCTCAATTGTGACAACACAAAGCCCTCAAAACTAGGAGAAGATCCCCCGCGCCTGACGATCAACATGATTTTCGGGGGCAACGAGATTAGCGAGGTTACCTTCTCGGCGGCAAAAAAGATGAAGTTATCAATAACCCACAGCAAGAGACTTCGGAAGTTGCTGAAGACTATATCACTTTTAGGGAGTAGGACATAAATGGATTGTTGCTATCGCACAACAACGCATTGGTAATATCTTTAAATGTATTAGATTTTAAAATCAAACGTGTTCTAGTGGATCCAAGGAGTTCGGCCAATATTATAAAATGGAGGGTATTGGAGCAAGCCAAGCTTACCAGAAGCATTATTCCAGCCACAAAACTCCTCGTCAGGTTTAACCTAACAAGCGTAACAACCCGGGGAGAGATCCTGCTACTCACGAAGGCTAAATGGGTGATGAAAATGACCATTTTCGAGGTGGTGGATGGTAATATGGGTTACAATATTATCATGGGAAGACCATGGTTGCACGAGATGAAGGTCGTGCCATCAACATATCACCATCTATTGAAATTCCCAACTCCCGAGGGAATTAAACTAATAAGAGGTGACCAACTGACGACAAGGGAGATGAATGCAATTTCGATCTCCAGTAGCAAAGGGATAAAGCATGTGGCATAGCATTTACTGGAACCGGCGCCTGCTCCAGAGTCGAGCGAGGTCAACCAGAGGGAAGAGGCGCCAGAATCGTATCAAGTGCCAAGGTATTTCCAGATACCAAAAGAGATGGGCGCAACAAAATCAATAATGGAAGATCTTGAGCAAGTCACATTATTCGAAAAGTTCTTGGAGAGGAAGTTCCACTTGGGGATAGGACTTGATGAGTGGTGATTTTACCACTCATTTTAGCCTCTTCTCATTAGATTTTGTATTGTTAAATGATAACTTGAGGTCGTTATTAGTGTATAATTGCTCAATTTTCAGGGAAATGATGCTATGAAGGTTGGCGTTGAATTGGAATGAAAGTTGGACAAAAAGTGGTGAAAGAGTGCATGAAATGCTTCAGTGATTCCGCACTTGCGGATTCTAGGTCGCAGGTGCGACCTCGCACTTGCGAAGGATTGATCGCCCCTGCGAAGCCAGCTCAGTCACACAGAACTCGCACATGCGGTGCTTTTTACGCACCTGCGGAACCGCATGTGCGACCATATGTCCACACTTGCGATGGAAAGTCAGACTAGCCTAAACTCGCACATGCGAGTAAAATTCACGCACCTGCGGAACCGCAGGTGCAACCAGATGTCCGCTCCTGCGGAAAATTGACCAAAGTTCAAAACTCGCACCTGCGTGAATATTTCCGCTCCTGCGGAATCGCACCTGCGAGGAGTCTTCCGCAGGTGCGATAGTCGGGCTTCAGATCTGGACAAGAGTGTAAAATCACATTTTCCAAACTCAACTCTCATATACTCGACCTAGCGGCCATTTTTACATATCTTGGCATATCTTTGGCTTTGTAAATATAATTTTGAGAGAGAAGAAGAAGTCTTGAAGCTAGGGCCTTGCACACACACTTGGGTCTTGAAGATTTCATCACTTTGGTTAAGGATTTCCTACCCATTTATGTTTATTTCTTCATTTCCTTGTTTTGTATTGAATATCTAAGTGTGTAGTATTTTTCCAACACTTGAATCTTGTTTATGGGAATATTCATATTTAAAGTGTGGATTAAATACCTTGTTGTGCTTATGTATTGAATGATTTTATTATATTTATGAAGTGGGTGTTTGTTATTTTAATTATTCTTGTTCTTTAATGTTTCCAAAGGGATTAGCTAACCCTAGGACTCGCCCATTAACTCCGAATTAATTTTGGAAAAGATTATTTGGGGTTGGGAAAGATTAATTAACAAGAACTTGAGGATTTAACCCTCATTTTATAGATTCTACCTAGGGATAGGATTGAACTACTTGTAGCCAAACCCGGAAGTGTTTAATCTCTTAATTGGATTAGGAATAATTCAATTAGGATGTCTTGTTAGTCTTTGGGAAAAGCTAATTAAGAATTATTATCCGTGGATAATTAACATTAACTCACTCATATTTGTAAAATCTTGAAATACATTGGATCGTTACTTGAGTGTAATACCCGATGCCTTCATTCTTGTCGCCGTTGATCATTTTACTTGCTTTTTAGATTAGTTTATATTTTCGCATTTAGCTATAAACAATTATCAAAANTACTATATTTGACAACGATCGCTTGCACTCTTTTAAGGTGTAAATTGAGCTTATCAAATTTTGGCACCGTTGCTGGGGAACAATTGGCGTAACTTAGGTTGTTGGAGAAGTAAGCTTAAGTGCTTTAATCCAAACTTGTGAATATTTGTGTAATTAATTTTTCTTGTTTATTTTCTTAATTTTTCAAAAAATAAAAATAAAAAAAATTGCATCATATAATGAATAATTGTCGGATGGTAGTTGTTCGTATTTTGATGACCCTTGTCCTTATTGTGGAGGACCACACTCGTGGCAAAATTATTTAAATTCTCCCGTGGATGACTTGTGCGCACAAGTTCAAACCCATGAATGGAATATTTGTGATAAGTGTGGTGGCCAAAATGGTCATGAGTATGATTGTTTGTATTTGTCCGTGCCTTCCCCGAGCCCCCACTATGATGAATCTATTTTTTGTGATGGAAATTTTAGGGGCAATGAAGTGGAAGAATTTGAGCATGGTAGAAGTGGAGCGTTCAAGTTCATGTTGGAGTGCTTACTTGAAGAAGGAAACCTTGAGCAAAATGCCTTGGAAGAACTTTTGGAGAATAGTCTCCAAAATGATTTGGCACTTGAAAGGCTACACTCACAAATGGATGCAATGATTGAAGCTTCAAGGGCTCAAAAAGCCTTGAAAGTGAGTGACATCCAAGAAGATGAAAATTCCTCCTTGGCAATTGAACAAAGCCAAGAAGAACTCTCAAATGCT
>ML278050.1:5131-43091 GCA_005239495.1 Nicotiana undulata
AATCATAGAACGGCATCACCCTTCGTGCTTTACACTCTTCCTCACTATGCAATGTAATCAAATATCATGGCACGACATCACCTTTCGTGCTTTACACTCTTCCTCACCAAACAATGACAACTATAATGGCAAAGAGTACATTTCAATCAATATCACAACAATTGCCCGGCAAGGGTCTCAACTATAACCAATCAATTCAAATATATCCTTCACAGTTGGATTTTCAATCAAACCAATACATCATAGGTTCATCAACCAAGATTTCCAACAATAACGGCTTCCAAGTAGAGACAAGTTCATAATATAACGAACATGGAAGTAATAACAAGATTTTTATCAAAATTAGACTCACGGGCATGCTTGACACACAATGCATAGGTACTCGTCACCTTACCTATGCATTGAACATGATAAACACTTAGCACATAGCATACAATACCTATTCCCTCACCAAAGTTAGGCAAGACACTTACCTCGGGTCCAAAATATAGCAATCAACCCTCTAACACCGTCTTTCCTTTTAAATTCAACTCCGGAACAACAATATCTAGGCATAATTAACTTAAGTATATCAATAATAACTAAATAACACAATCCCATAGCCTAAATACACATTTCCTATCATTCTTCCAAAATTTCCAAAATTCGACCCCGGGCTCGCTTGGTCCAAACACGAGCCTCGGACCAAAACCTGATCACCCATACCCCACGAGTTAGAATATGTAATTTGTTTTGAAATCCGACCCCAAATTGGGGTTGAATTACCCAAAATTCCCAAAAACCTAACTCTACCCAAAACCCCTAATTTCTATTTTGATGTTAGGATTTTAGGCCTAGATTCTAGTGATTATGGAAGAAAAATGGAAGAAATCAATGTTAGAAACACTTACCCAAGAGGCTATGCAGGAAGAATTGGCTTGGGAATGGCCTATGGGGTCTTGGAGAAGAAAGAGTTTATGAAAAATCCCGTGTAAGTATTTTGTTTTTTGAGTAATGAAATATCTGGGGGGGAAATTATTCTCTGCGATTGCGGAAGAAGGGCAGCGATCGCAGAGCTATTGGAATCCCTACTATGCGACCGCAGACGGAAGGTCGTGATCGCGGAAGGTCAACTCCACAGACCTATGCGATCGCAAAGGAAAAAGCGCGACCGCAGAGAAGAACTACCTCGCCCCCACCCAGATCCCCTGGAACATTACGGGATCGCGAAGAAAGGAATGCGATCGCAGAACATCTGGGCTCCCTACACTGCGATCGCCGACCCATCCATGCGATCGCAGAGGACATCAGCCCCCCCTCCCCCACACAACACTATGCGATCGCAACCCCTTCTATGTGGTCGCATAGACTAGATCACCAGACACAAGAAACCTGAAGAAAACACCATATTTTTGACTTTTTACCACCCCGTTAGCTACCCGAAGCTCACCCGAGCCCTCGGGTCTCAAAACCAAAAATATACACAACTCCCAAATCATCCTACAGACTTATTCAAGTCTTTAAATCACCAAAATATCATAAAAATCATCGAATTAAACCTCAAAACTCTTAGAATTTTCTTAAAACTTCATAAAGCTTAATTTTTCCAATTTTGATCCGAAACACGTCATTCCAAGTACGTTTTACAGCAAACTTCACAGATAAGTCACATAACTTATATTAAACCTTTTCCGGGCTCTGGAACCATAATACGGGCCCGGTAACACGGTTTTCACATCAAAGTTCATTTTCAAAAACCTTTATTATTTTCAGAAAACAAATTTCTTTAAAAATTCATTTCTCGGGCTTGGGACCTCGGAATTCGATTCCGGGCATATGCCCAAGTCACATGTTTTCGTACAGACCTTCCGGGACTGTCAAATCACGGGTCCGGGTCCGTTTACCAAAAATGTTGACCAAAGTCAACTTTATTCATTTAATTGTTACAAATTCCATTTTCATAAGATTTTCACATAGAAGCTTCCCGGCTACACGCCCAGAGTGAGCACACATATCGAGGTGAGATTAACGGAGGCTTCTAGACCCTCGGAACACATATTTAGCTGAATTTACTTAGGATGACCTTTTGGGTCATCACAAAGAAACTCATTATGAGAAAGATAGAACTGCACAGGAAATAACCAAAGAGGAACAATGCCTTGGTCCTTAATTAGTTTGAGGAAGATGAATCTGACCGTGATGATCCTGACTTAGCAATGTTTGCTAAGTTCAATAGGTTCATCAAGAACTCCAAAAATGCATCTAAGAGAGAGACCAACGGTAAGCCTAAGCAGATTGACAAAGCTAATTATGATGGGTGCTATAAATGTAGCAAGCTAGATCACATGATCAAGAACTACCCAATGTGGGAAATTTAGTGGAGGAAAGAACGTGCTGAAAAGAAGAAATAGGATAAGACGAGAGAAAAATGTTTCAACAAAGGAAAAATCCTAGGTAAAGGATTCACTGAAGCAATGAAGCAGGTCTTCTTGGCAGTATATTATGACAGTGGAAGTGGTAAAGATGAAGAAAAGGAGGATGAGGTTATAAGTCTCTATGTTGTTATTGATTAACATCAGGAAGTGTATACAGAGCCTCTAATATAGCTTGGAATGCACATTGGAAGATCTCATCTATTTGATGCACATCACTATGATGAATGGAAGCTACATATGGAAACGTTCCTTCTGGACACGGATTTGGCCTATGGGTATTTTTAGTCATGTACCAATCCCCCACTAAAATGGATGTAAAGGTAACAAGTGCAACCAGAGATAAGAGAAATACTATGATGAATATCGTCAGCTAGTCCAGAAAAATGTTAGAGCAAAGGAACTCCTTTACAAAAGCTTGCCCAGGAATATTATCTACAACGTGTCCTTTTGCATCTTTGCCCATGATATATAGAGGACCTTGGAAACTGACTTTGGAGATGAAAACATCAAAGTGGCACTGATGGTGATTGAAGAAATCCAAATAAAATAAGAAGTGATAGGAATGATGGCCTTGAGTGATTCAGAAACTAAAGATGAAATAAAATCAGGTAAGTATCTCTAACTTAAAAGAAAACATTCATGCTATGTCTAAAAAACTGATGATGGCCATAGTTGTGACCATGATGAGTGAAATGGATAAAATGAGTGCTGAAAATGATCAGTTAATAAGAAATCTTCCATGTGTCCAACGTGATCTCAAAGAACTTGAATCTGGCAAAGCTAATCTAGAAGGACATGTCAAAGACCTTAAGAACCAGGTTCTTGAGCTTACTTCTAAAATGAGAAGTTGTAACGACCCAACGGGTCATTTTGAGCATCTGTATTTCGCTCAGTGGTTTGAGGGAATGAGTATCTTTGTATGATGTATTATGACTTGTGTGGATTGTCAGTTTTAGTTTCTCGTTATTCGAAATTATCTTGAATAAATAAATTTCATTATTGAAGCTTTAATGTTGAAATAATTGAACAAGTTTGAAATTATAGTATTTGACCTTGGATAAGAGATTTTATGCTTCTGTTAGTTCCGAATGGTGATTTTGGACTCGGGCATCTGGTCGGATTTGCATTTAGATATTCTAGAAGATTCTTGTGTTAATTGGCGAAAGTTGATAATTTGAAGGTTTGGAAAGTTCTTAAGTTTGACCGAGAGTTGACTATGATGATATTAGATTCGAATTGTGGTTTCGGGAATTATAATAGCTTCGTTATGTCATTTTGGACTTGTGTGCAAAATTTGAGTTCATTCCGGTTTGATTTGATATGTTTTGGCGCGAGTTTTGGAAGTAGAAAGTTCTAAGTTCATTTAAGTTTGATTGGAGGTACGATTCGTCATTTCGATTTTGTTATTCGTGATTTGAAGCCTCGAGTAGGTCCGTGTTATGTTACGAGGCTTGTTGGAATGTTCGGACATGGTTCTGAGGGTCTCGGGTAAATTTTGGAGTAGAATTGGAGAATTTTTCCTTCAAGTTTGTCTGCTGGTTGTTGCTGGTTTTTTGTATCCCAACTGTCCTTCACGATCGCGAAGATTGGTGTGCGATCGCGTAAAGGAAATCTTGAGCTGGGAACTTTCATCATCGTGGCTGCGATTGGATAGCCGCGTTCACATAAAGTTGGGATGGTCTTCATCACGTTTGTGTTTGTGTCTACGCGTTCGCGTAGTGTTTGGGGCTGAATTGGGCAAGATGTTGGTTATCTCTTCGTGTTCACGAGGTTGCTTCCATGGACGCGTAGTTCTGTCAGTCTTGTGTACCGCGTTTGCGAGTCTATTGAAGCGATCGCGTAGTGCATTTTGCAGGAGTACTGCTTTTTCTTCTTCGTGATCGCGATTCATTGTTTCGTTCGGTGATTACAAGTACTCCAATTTCGAGGGTTTCGACCATTGTTGCATAATTTCAGCTATGGAGCTCGAAATGAGACAACTTTTGAAGTGATTTTCACCATATGGATTGGGGTAAGTGTTCTCTACTCGGTTTTGATTATATTTCATGAATCTATCCTCATTTTAAGCATTTGGTTGATGATTTCAAAGAGAAAATTTGGGGGGTTTTGACTAATGTTTGATAGAGCGAATTTTGAGTTTTGAACATCGATTCGGAGTGGGATTTGAGTGAAATAGTGTGGTTGGACTCGTAATTGAATGGATTATCAGATTTTGTGATTTTCATCAGGTTCCGAGGTGCGACCCGAGTTTGAATTTTTTGTTGACTTTGTATATTTGATTAAAGATTTGACCTTTATCATTTGGAGAATCGTTTGGCTTGCTAGCTATTGGATTTGACTTGTTCGGGGTATGTAACACTTCTAAACTTGGTGCTGAGTGTATGAACCCATGTATCTACCTTATATGTGTTTGGTGTGGAGGTGACGCAAATGCTAGGTGATGGGCGTGTGGGCGTGCACCGTGTGGAATGTGACTCGATTGTTTTCGTGGTACTACATAGTGACCTAATCTCGTTTCTATTCATGATATTTCTACGTGCTAGAGTAATTGAGTTGTGATCCATATTTGAAACCATGTCTAAGCTATATGCTTATCCTGTTGAGACCCACTGAGGCCATTTTTGCTGTCGAGTTATTTGCTTACTTTGCAGTTACATACTTAGTCATAATCATTCATTTGCGTATCATATCTCAGTCTCTGTTTCTATTTATTGATACATCATATCATCATTTTTGGCTGGTTTTCATGACATTGTAAGACCGAGAGACTAAAGAGATTGAAGACTCAGTTGGAGCCTGAGGAGCGGATTGTGAGTGGTATTGATGGGATTGGGTTTGATGTATTATACGTCAATACCACACAAGAGGGGGAGGGGGTGATTTGTGTGGTGTCCAATTTTTGAGTGCAGTCTCTATAGAAGAACCTGGTTCTTCTTGGTGTTCCAACTTCTACTGTTTACGGAAAAGTAATTGCAGAAATTAAAGAACACAACAATTTTATGTGGAAAACACCTGGCTCAAAAGGTGAAAAAACCACGACCTACTTCCCAGTAGGATTTTCCCAAACTCTTCACTACAACTCTGAGCCAAACATCATTTACAAAATAAACTCTTTTGTAAACCTAAGGACTAACTCTAATCCCTTTGTGGAAAACTAGACTCTAGCTAATTCCGACAAACTTCAAGTTAACTCTAACTTGATCAATGTGTACCTATTACAATTGCTTCTAATAAAGCTGAAAGATACAATATTTAATCACCTACTACAAACCAACTAGACTCAAAAGATAACAGATGAAACTGATTCTTCTAGCTGGTTCAAGTAGCTTTTGTGTCGCACAAGGATGCGGCTTGCAAAGTGCTTTGGTAATTTTGCTTTAAGTTCTTGTTTAACTTCTGTCTTTGTGTGATCAATTCTTCAGAAGGAATGCTTCAACAATTTATAGAATCCGTAGTTGAGATCTTGTTGTTCAGTTCTAGTGCAACTCTTCCTTGGTGGAAGAGTTTGTGTTCATCTCAACTTCCTCGATTGTTTCTGTCCTTGCTGAATTCGAACTCTTTCTTCTTATCACTTTGCAACCTTTTCGCTTTAGGAGACAATCTCTTAGTTCATAGATAATTCACATATCATGTTTATCTCCTGTGCATGTACGCTTCTTGTGCCAATGGGTCTGTTTGATAATGTTTGCCCTTATGGACCTAGTTCAACTGGATAGGCATTTGTCAATCTTCAAAACCATGCAGTGGCTTGGTTCAACAAATTCTCCCTTTTTGATGATGACAAACTCTGTGCTTAGCCTTGTACATACTTCAATCCAACATAGACACTTTGTAAAGTTTTTAAGCATTTATCATAGAGAGACCAGGTTCATTAGGTTATAAAATATCACAAAAATATTTGAAGCACATATCTTCCCCCTTTTGGAATCATCAAAAATTTGCAAAATGATAAACTTACTAGAGTTATTAACAATTACTCATGGCCATTTAGGCAACTGCAGGTGCAAAGTATGATTAATCATCAAAAGAAACCAATCAAATGTAAGCTATTTAAGAAACGAGACAGAATAAATAACCAAAAAGCAAATTCATTAATTAGATCATATATCAAGCACCATACACAAAATGAATTAAAAATAGTCGCAACCATGAGCAGAATAATAAAAAAACATAACAAGATAAAATCGCAAACTGGGCATTGAAGGGGTTTTGGTGGCACTGGACTCTTAGGGCTGAGAAGGGGCAGATGAGGTTGTGGTCTTGGCTTGAAGAAGGGAGATCATATATTGAAGAACACCCTCATTCTTCTCCTTCTCTTTGGATAATTTAGTTCTGAGAGCATCCCGCTCAGCTTCAACCTCAATAAGGCGAGATTTCAATCAAAGGATCTCTGCATCCTTTATCTCACCTTCCTGCACAAGTGACCTGACCTTGCTGTTAACAGGCATTTTCCTAGATGAACCAGTTCATCCTCAGGAACATTTACAATGTAGTCACAGGTCAGCAGTGTATTCTTCCCAAAATAGTCCTTAGTAGTAGCCATCTCAGCTTTCTTCACAAGAACCTTGAAGTGGGCAAGCACATCAGTCAGAATAAATCCATACGGTATAGCATGTGCCTTTGATCCATTCACAACTCTGTCCAAGAGATGGATGATGAAAGCAGGCCAATTGATCTGCTTACCCCTGTACAAGCATTCCCTAAGCGTGAGGTACATGTAGCTGGCAATGTGCCTTCGCTCTTGTCTTGGCAGCAGAAACTTGATCACAAACTCAAAGAACAGTTTGTGCTGAGGTCGCATTTCGCTCTTGAATACTGCACTGGGCTCAGGTTCTTGATCATTCTCACAGAAAAACTTGGTGATGTTGAGAGCTAAGGACATACCATCCAGATTAGGCCATCTTTGCCTTGTATAGTCATCATAACCCTCAGCAAGGATATTCAGTATCTTCCCCAACTCCTTTGCATCAAATGAGATTTTATCTCCATGAACCCTAGTAGTTACCCTGCCATCCTTGACAACTGCGTTGGCCATAAATTCAACCAACTCATTTCTAGCCAGCCTTCCTTCCAGGTGAAGAACCATGTCCTTCCACCCTTGCATGTCTAGGGTATCCATCAGGAAAATCATCCTTGATTCCTCAAGGTCTCTAACCAACTTTCCCTTCAAGAGAGTACGCTTGCAAAATATGGTGAGTTTGTCAGTCTTTTCACCAGACTCTTCCTCTTCTCCTCCACTCCATTCATCATCAACAGTAATCTTGACTTTTCTTGACTCAGACTTGGTCCTCTTTGCAATGGTAGAGGGTGTGGTAGACACAGATGCTGACTTCTTGGAAGAAGCCTTATCTTTCTCTGGTTTAGGTGTCTCAACCACAACTGGAGCAGGCTGCTCCTCATGATGGACCAGGTCCATCGCATCATCATTAATAGTAACTACCTCAATAGCCTCTCCCACTTTTTGCCTTTCCCTTGGCATCCTTCTTCATTTTGCTCTCTCTCAAAGCTCTTTCCAATTCTTCTTCTCCTTGCTTGACAACACTTCTTGTAGCTCGAATCTTCGGGGCAGGAGCATCAGCAGATAATGAAGCTTTCCTCTTCTTTAGTGGAACTGGGGTAGTAGCCTTCTTGGACTAAGGAGTTCTTTTCTTTTTGGGATTATAGGACTCCCCCAACTTCCTCAGCATCTCAGCCAACGTCTCCTCAATAGATGAACTAGGTTCATCTACTAATTGTTGTAGGCTCTCTAGACCTGTTGTTGCTTCCCCAGAAATGCTTCCCCCTAAAGTTGTGACTCCTTCTTCATCAGTCACAGGAGCGGGGCCACAAATATCCAGAGTGGCACCGTCCTTCCCAGATCCCCTTATTGAGCTCCCTTCTCCCTCTCTCTCGTGGTTTATATATTTACCAAGTTTTCTCCGCCTATCCGGTACCTCTACATCCACAATCGACCCAACCAAAACAAATCTGTTTTCAGCCATATCAGTTGCAGACCCAACTTTAAGATTTCCCTGTTCAGTGTTAGATGAATCTGGTGCTTCATCCTCATTAGCGGATTTGAAGGATTCACTAGAGGATTTAGAATCTTTGACCTTGCTAGCTTGAAGTATTTCTTCTAAGAATTTGGTACGAGAACCATAAGCAACTAATTTCCTGGCCAAAACTTTCACTCTACATGCGCTAGGGGATGAAGTAGGGTTAGGTGTAGGTTCAGAAGTAGGTTCAAGAACATGAGGGTTTTGGGGGGTTGAAGATCTGACTGGAGAATGTGAATTGTATACTGATGGAGAATTAGAACTAGAATCACCGTCCTCATAATCATGGGTGGAGAAGGAAGATGAAATAGGGGGTGGTGAAGACATTTTTATGATGAATTTGGAAGAGAAGAAAGTTGATTAGTTTTGGTTTGAGAGGAATGAATAACTAGGTTCGACGGTTATACTTTTGAAGAGGGGAGTTAATGATGGACTTTTAAAGATGTGGTCATTAATTTTACAACGGGAAGATATATTAGTCAAGTAGGAGTCTAATCGATGTAGAAGTGTCATTGATTAGACGGTTAGGAATCCCTAATTCTAGGATAATTAAGATACGATGGGACTTCTTGAAACTGGTTCATTATAGGATAAGTACAGAGAATTGGAAATGAACCAAATATAGATAGAGTCCTTCTCACATGTGACTATAATTAATTCAAGAAGTGTATGGAGATGAGCACGTACCTTGTCAGTAAGATGAACCAGCAGCGATGAACTAGGTTCATCGTGTTATAGTCTTTAATATGCCTCAATTTACAAAGATATAAAAACACCATTAGAAACTAGGGAATCATATTAATACATGGCAATAGGGTATGGCAGTAAAGTCATGATACTGAGCAATGATTAGTCTGGATAATTATCTATTTTAGTGTTTCTAGCCAAAACAAAATTCATTTTTTTTCATTTTTGTTTTTCAATTAGGTGATCTTAATCATTCCTAATTCAAGACAGTTTCTCTCAAAATGCTCCCTACTCAGTGCTTTAGTAAAGATATCTGCAATTTTCTTGTCAGTAGCACAAAATTCAATTGAGATCATTCCTTCTTCATAGTTATCCCTTAGGAAATGGTGTCTAACATCTATGTGCTTAGTTCTTTTATGATGAAGTGGGTTCTTTGTCATACAAATTGCACTAGTGTTGTCACAGAAAATAGGAATGTATCCAACCTCTATACCAAAGTCCATGAATTGTTGCTTGATCCATAGCAACTGAGCACAGCATGAGGCTGCAACCACATATTCAGCCTCAGCAACAAACAAGGCTACTGAATTTTGTTTCTTGGTGGCCCAAGACACAAGGAAAGAGCCCAAAAAGTAAGCCATGCCTGAAGTACTTTTCCTGTCATCCAGGAAACCTGCATAATCTGCATCAGCATATCCTACAAGGTCGAAATTACTACCTTTAGGATACCAAAGGCATAAATCAGTAGTGCCTTTTAGATATCTTAGAATTCTATTCACTGTAGTTAGATGGGACTCCTTTGGATTTGCCTGAAACCTAGCACACAGTCCTACACTGAACACAATATCAGGTCTGCTGGCAGTGAGATATAATAAAGACCCAATCATTCCTCTGTATAGCTTCTGATCAACGGATGAACCAGATTCATCCTCATCTAATTTTGTAGCTGTGGCTATGAGGGTGTCAATTTCTTTTGAGTCTTCCATTTTAAATCTTTTGAGCAATTCCTTCACATATTTTTGTTGATGGATCATTGTTCTATTTGAGTTTTGCTTGATTAGCAAGCCTAATAAGAAGTTTAGCTAACCCATCATACTCATCTCAAACTCACTCCCCATAAGTTTAGCAACTTCCTTACTCAATTTTCAGAGGTCGCCCCAAATATGATATCATCCACATGTATTTGCACAACCAGGAGATCCTTACCTTTTTCCTTTAAGAACAAGGTACTGTCAATTTTACCTCGTTTGTATCCATGTTCTAGCAGGAATTTTGATAGTCGCTCATACCATGCTCTTGGTGCTTGTTTGAGTCCATACAAAGCCTTGTCAAGTTTGTATACATGGTCAGGTGTCTCCTTGCTTTCAAAACCTGGAGGCTGTTTTACAAATACTTCTTCCTTTAGATAACCATTGAGGAAAGCACTCTTTACATCCATCTGATGGAGAGTGAATTCCATGTGTGCAACAAATGCTATAAGAAGTTTGATTGCCTCCAATCTTTCCACAGAAGCAAAGGTCTCATCATAGCCAATTCCCTCTTCTTGACTATATCCTTGGAAAACCAGTCTGGCCTTGTTTCTTGTAACAGTTCCATCCTCATCGAGTTTGTTCCTGAAGACCCACTTGGTGCCAATTACTGATCTGTCTAGTGGTATGGGTACCAAGTGACATACTTGACTTCTTTCAAATTGATTCAGCTCTTCTTGCATGGAATTTATCCAATCAAAAACATGTAAGGCTTCACCAATGTTCTTTGGTTCAATCAAGGATAGAAAGGCATCCAACGCACATAGATTTTTCAAGGAGGATCTTGTTTTGATTCCGGATGTCAAATCTGTTATGATGTTCTCAAGAGGGTGAGAACTCTGATATCTGTGTGGTTTGAGCACCAATTGTTCACTTCTAGATGATCCCATGATGTCTTGTTGTTTTGGAAAAGGATCAGGGCCAAGGTCCGGAGTACTTTGCTGTTGAGTTCCCCCTGTCATGTTGATCGGGGTAGTTGGACCAGGTCCATCACCTACTCCATCTTCCATAATTGGTTCAATTTGTTCACTGCTTCTGACCAGTCCAAGCTCCTCATCTTCTGGTTCCTGTCTCTCAGAAAGAGTGTTAGTTTCATCAAAGACAACATGCACACTCTCTTCTACACACATAGTTCTTTTATTATACACTTTATAAGCTTTGCTATGTGATAAATATCCCAATAATACTCCCTCATCACTTCTGGGATCAAATTTACCTAGGGAATCTTTGCCATTGTTGTGCACAAAGCACTTGCATCCGAAAGCCCTAAGGTGGGATATGTTGGGCTTTCTCCCTTTAAGTAATTCATAAGGAGTTTTCTCTACCAGTGGCCTGGTCATGCATCTATTTATTATGTAGCATGCAATGTTTATTCTTCTGCCCTGAAGCTGTGAGGTAGTTTGCTAGAAAGAAGCATGGTTCTGGCCATGTCTTCAAGAGTTCTGTTCTTTCTTTCAACAACCCCATTTTGCTGTGGGGTTCTAGGGGCAGAAACGTTGTGATTGATACCATGTTCATCACAGAACTCATCAAATTTTGCATTTTCTAATTCAGTACCATGATCAGATCTTATTGATGCTCGTTGATTTCCCAACTGTTTTTGAGTTTTTCTAACAAATGAAGTGAGCATATCAAATGCTTCATCTTTAGATGTCAGAAATAAGGTTAAAGTGAACCTTGAATAATCATCAACTAGCACCATTATATATTTCTTACCACCTCTGCTCAGAGTTCTCATAGGACCACATAAGTCCATATGAACCAGTTCCAACGTCCTGGTGGTACTAACCATTTTCTTGCTTTTGAATGAGGATCTTNAGAGACTAATATGTTAAGCTGATTCAGACTCGCGTGACCATGTCTTTTGTGCCAAAGGAGGGGATCATTGTCCAACACACTTAAGCAAGTGAGTTCATTTTCAGACAGTGTGGACAGGTCTATGACATAGATGTTATTCATTCTTTTTCCCTGCAAAACAATCTTGTCAGTAAGCAGGTTATATCACAAAACATTTTGTGGAAGTGAAAGCAACCAGGTTACCTCTGTCGCACAATTGTGACACACTAATCAGGCTATATTTCAAGCCATATATCAAGTACACATGTTCAATGGAACGTGTGTCATCCTTACCTACCTTACCAACCCCTATAATTTCACCTTTCTTTCCATTTCCAAAGGAGACATTTCCTCCTTTGAGGTTTTCAAGTGAAAGGAATTGTTCCTTGTTCCCAGTCATATGTTTTGAGCAACCACTATCCACGAACCAAATTTGGATGCTTCCTCTCACTTGAACCTACAAAAAGAAATTATGGGTTAGTTTTAAGAACCCTAACTAGTTTGGGTCCTTTTCTATGATAGAAAGGATGAATTAAGCTTTTTCTGGCCCAATTTGGTAACCAGTTTTTCTTTTTAACAAAACTCTCATTTCTTCGACTGGCCTGCTCTTTTGAAGTACATTCAATTTTGTAATGACCAGTCTTACCATAATGGGTGCAGATTTTATTCTCAGGGAGAGTGAGATACTTGCTTTTGGGATCCCACTTGGGCAGTTGACTCCCAAAGCCAAGTCCTCTCCGGTTGCTACTATGGTTTTCTTGAAGCCATGTTAAGGCATCAGAGGATTTATTCCATTTACAAGTTCGATCTAACTCATGTTTGACTTTACCAAGTTGTTCTTTAAGATTCCTTATTTGTTCATCCTTGGTATACATCTTATCTTTTAGTTTTCCCATATTTTCTTCTAACATGGTATGAGAATGATCGACAATCCTTTTACTGGATCCTAACTTTAACTTTAAATTTTCAGATTTTAGCTCTAGAATCTCAGTTTCAAGGGGATGAACCTGGTTCATCAGGACAGTGTTTTTCTTTTCAGATTCACTTACTCTGATTTACATGTTCATACATTTTGCTTTTAGCATTGCACATTCTTTAGAGAGTTGTTATTTCTCTTTGGTTGTTTCTTCAGAATCATCCATGAAATCCAATAGCAACTTAGAGAGTTTCTCTTTAGATAGGAACTTTATTTTGTTTTTGAGATGGGAGATACTTACCTTTAGTTCTTCATATGATTCCTCACCGTATTCTCCAATTGCCATGAGCGCTTTTTCTTCGTTCTCACCATCTTCTGATTCTTCATCTGAGCTTTCCCCCCAAGAAGCAACCATAGACTTTGTTGTGGTTTTCTTGTGTTGGACCAGTTCCTTCTTTCAAATATCTCCTTTTTCCATTCATATTCAACTGAGGACAATTCTTGATATGGTGGTCAGTCTTTCCACACTTGTAGCATCCCTCGTTGACTGGCCTTTCTGGAGCTTTAGCTTTGTTGTAGTTTCCACCTCTTGAGATGCCCTTTTTCTTAATGAGGAAGTTTCTGAATTCTTTAGTGATCATGGTCATCTCATCTTCCCCCAGATCTGCTCCTTCAGTGATTCTCAGTGCTAGACTCCTTTCCTTCTTTGGAGCATCCATTTTCATTGTCTGCCTTCTGAGTTCATAGGCAGTAAGGTTTCCAATAAACTCGTCCAATCTGAGGGTTGCCATATTTTTGGATTCCTGGATAGCAATGATTTTTCTTTCCCCGGAAATTGGCAAGACCCTTGTCAGGATCTTCTCCACCCTGTCCTCTTCAAGAATGACTCTACCAAGAGACTTGAGTTCATTTGTCAGAGTTGTGAAGTTCGTGTACATCTCTTGGATTGTCTCTCCTTCTTTCATAGTAAAGTTTTCATACTGAGAGTATACTAGAGTACCTCTTGATATTTTCACTTGAGGTGTTCCTTCATGGGCTACTTGCAAGGTATCCCAGATTTCTTTGGCAGTGGTGCAGCTTTGGATTCTGCTATACTCGTCTGGACCTAGTCCACACACTAGCCACTTTTTGGCCTTAGTGTTCTTCTCCCATTTCTTCAGATCCTCAGCAGTGCAGTCAGCTCTAGATTTTGGTACATCTACTCCTTCAACAGTCTTCTTCATGGTGGATAGAGGACCATCAGTGACTATGTCACAAAGCTCATAGTCTTCTCCAATCAAGCGGTCATTCATCCTGTTCTTCCACCAAGAGTAATACTGGCCATTAAAGAGTGGTGGCCTTGCAGTTGATTGAACCTCCCAGTTTCCAGGTGGTGCACTCATTTTGATCTTTTCCAAGGTGTTAGCCTTTTAATGGATAACCTGCTCTGATACCAATTGATATTTTATACGTCAATACCACACAATAGGGGGTGGGGGTGATTTTTGTGGTGTCCAATTTTCGAGTGCAGTCTCTATAGAAGAACCTGGTTCTTCTTGTATTCCAACTTCTACTGTTTGCGGAAAAGTAATTACAAAAATTAAAGAACACAACAATTTTTTACGTGGAAAACACCTGGCTCAAAAGGTGAAAAAAACACGACCTACTTCCCAGTAGGATTTTCCCAAACTCTTCACTACAACTCTGATCCAAATAGCATTTACAAAATAAACTCTTTTGTAAACCTAAGGACTAACTCTAATCCCTTTGGGGCAAACTAGCCTCTAGTCAGTTGCGACAAACTTCAAGTTAACTCTAACTTGATCAATGTGTACCTATTACAATTGCTTCTAATAAAGCTGAATGATACAATATTTAATCACCTACTTCAAACCAACTAGACTCAAAAGATAACACATGGAACTGGTTCTTCTACTGGTTCAAGTAGCTTTTGTGTTGCACAAGGATTTTGCTTGCAAAATTGCTTTGGTAATTTTCTTTAAGTTCTTGTTTCACTTCTGTCTTTGTGCGATCAATTCTTCAGTAGGAATGCTTCAACAATTTATAGAATTCGTAGTTGAGATCTTGTTGTTCTGTTTTAGTGCAACTCTTCCTTGGTGGAAGAGTTTATGTTCATCTCAACTTCCTCGATTATTTTTGTCCGTGCTGAATTCGAACTCTTTCTTCTTATCAATTTGCAACCTTTTTGCTTTAGGAGACAACCTCTTAGTTCATAGATAATTCACAAATCATGTTTATTGCCTGTGCATGTACGCTTCTTGTGCCAATGGGCCTGTTTGATAATGTTTGCCCTGATGGACCTGGTTCAACTGGGTAGGCATTTGTCAATCTTCAAAACCATGTAGTGACTTGGTTCAACAGGGTTGCACGCCGGAACATGATTTATTATTCTTAGGCTGGATCTGTGCTTTATTATTGATTCATGATAGGATCGGACTGCACTCTGCAACATGATCTATTTATTCATGCCATGATTGGCTTATTATAGCGCTTGGGCTGGATTTGCCCCTCTGCAGTCTGCACACCCACAATGAGCGTAGTTGCTATTGATTAGTTTGGACTAGATATGCCATGTACAGTGCTGAGTGATTGCGAGTGTTGAGAGCTGGGACTGCCCTAGGCTAGATCTACTCTTTTCTGTGCTGAGTGATTGAGCGTGATGAGTGGAAAGTGCGAGACAGTGAGATTGAGTACTCTGAGAGTATGCATATGGTTTTATCACTAAGTTACATTGCGTTCGACATATACACTTGACATACATGCATAAAGATGCACTTTCCTCATGTTGTACGGTATTACGTTACTCGTGAGATCACATGCACATTGACATGTAGGCATAAAAATGTACTTTTCGTATGCTATCTGATAATGAGACTTCTTAACTGTTGTTGAAAGTTTTTTGGAAAAATCACAATTTTACAAACTTACTCATATTTTGGTGATTTCGGTAAAACATTTGAATTTTCACTGATATACTTGAAAAACATGCTTATTTTCTGGAACTGTGAATGAGCTGAGCATTATATATCTGAGTTACTTCTTTTATCACTTTAATCATGTTGTTGTGAACTGTTATTGGCTATTAGTGTTGGACTCCGGCCTTTGTTCCAGCTTGTCACTACTTTCAACCTACGGTTAGTTTTGTTAATTATTAAGTACATTGGATCGGTTGTACTCATACTACACTTTTGCAGCTTGCATGCAGATGTTGGATGTTGATATTGCTGTGTGCGGCGAGAGCTGGATTTGAAGATGTACCTGCGCTTCGGTCATAGCTGCCTCTTGATCTTGGTAGCTTTAGAATTTAATTTGCTTGTGTATATTTCAAAAAAAAATGATGTACCTTATTTCATACCAGCTTTGTAAATTCCAAAATCTTAGAAGCTCATGATTTGTACTACCAGTTATAGGGAAATGTATAAAGGTTAAGCTATTTTATAATTCACTTGTCTCAATAAATCTCATTCAATTGGATAGTTGTTAATTGGCTTACCTAGCAGGTTGTGTTAGGTGTTATCACGACAGATTGAGTTTTGAGTCGTGTGTGTCCTGTGAATAGAGAAGTTGTGCTTGATGAGGTAAGGTCATTGGACCTAGAATGGGTGCTATCAGATTTGATTGCAGTATATTTGGAAGTATAATGTCGTTGATAGACTTAGAAATTTGATATAGTTCTTGTTGAAGGAGAGGGAGCCTCATGAATTGCTGATCTAATAAGTGGTTACGAGTTTCTGCGTGTTTCTTTCATCATCGACAGTGTACGAAGGTTTTAGAACAAGGTTTCGTTTGATATGAGGTTTATTACTGGTATCGGGTTTGTTTTAAGTAGTTACTATGGTCGGTAATTATGTCTACGAGTATGCAAGTTATGTGGTATATCATGTGATCTCATCTTGGGTATAGTTATGGCTTAATACAGCTTGTTCAAATGTATACAATGAGTAGATGCGAGATTCGGGTCCTATAGGAAACTCTGGATATAGAAATTGGATTCTAAGGCTTACGAGCTAAGGTTGAATTAAGGATCTTCAGTTATATTGTGTTATCAGGATTATATGGATTAGGGTGATATGGGATTACCCCTGGGTATGTGCATGGTAAGGTTACACGACGATTTGATGGTTTTGGAATGACTTTTGGCACGTTCGAGGACGAACGTATATTTAATTGGGGGAGAATATAACGACCCAACAGGTCGTTTTTAGCATATGAAATTCGCTCTGTGGTTTGAGGGCATGATTATCTCCGTATGATGTATTATGACTTGTGTGAATCATCGGTTTTGAATTCATGTAATTCGAAATTGATTTGGAAGAATGAATTTCATGATTGAGGCTTTAAAGTTGGAAGAGTTGACCAATTTGTTTTTAGTATTTGACCTCAGATCGGAGATTTGATGGTTCCCATAGGTCCGTATGGTGATTTTGGACTCAGGCGTATGCTTAAATTTGTATTTGGATATTTCTAGAAGGTTTCAGTACTAATTGGAGAAAATTGGAAATTTGAAGATTTAGAAACTTCATAAGCTTGACAAAGAGTTGACTTTGAGGGATATCAGATTCATATTGTGGTTTCGAGAATTAGAAAAGCTTTGTTATGTCATTTTGGACTTGTGTGCAAATTTTGAGTTCATTCCGGTTGATTTGATATGTTTCGGCCCGAGTTTTTGAAGTTGAAAATTCAAAGTGCATTTAAGTTTGATTTGAGGTGTGATTCATCGTTTCGATATTTTTATGCGTGATTTGACGCCTCGAATAGGTTCGTGTTATGTTATGAGACTTTTTGGAATGTTCGGACGTGGTCCCGAGGGGCTCAATTAAGTTTTGGTGTGGAATCAGAGCATTTTCCTTCAAGTTTGATTGCTGGTTGTTGTTGGTTTCTGGTGCCTCAACAATCCTTCGGGATCACAAATATTGGTGTGCGATCACATAGAGGAAATCTGGAGCAGGGCATTTTCTTTATCGCAATCGCGATTGGATAGCCGCGTTGGTGGAGAGTTTTGATGGTCTTCATCGCGTTTGCGTCTGTGTCTATGCGTTCGTGTAGTGTTTGGGGCTGAGCTGGGCATGATGTTGGTTATCTCATCACGTTCGCGAGGTTGCTTCCGTGAACGTGTAGTTCTATCAGTACTGTGTACCGCGTTTGCGAGTCTAATCATGCGATCGGGTAGGGCATGTTTCATGAGCAGTGCTTTTCCCTCTTAGCGATCATGATTCATTGTTTTGTCTAGATATGAGGTTTTCGGCCATATTTTGTGTAATTAGATGTATGGATCTTGAATTGAGACGATTTTTGAAATCATATTCACCATATGGATTGGGTTAGGTGTTCTCTACTAGGTTTTGATTATATTTCATGAATGTATCCTCGTTTTTAGCATTTGATTGATGATTTCAAAGAGAAAATTTGGGAGTTTTTGACTAATGTTTTATAGAGCGATTATTTGAGTTTTGAACATCGACTCAGAGTCGGATTTGGGTAAAATTAGTATGGTTGGACTCGTAATTGAATGTGTTATCGGATTTTGTGAGTTTCATCGAGTTCCGAGATACAGGCCTGAGTTTGAATTTTTCATTGGCTTTGGGCGTTTGATTAAAGACTCAACCTTTACCATTTGGAATTGTTTCCGTAGGCATTGATATATCTGAGTTGCTTTTGCTTAGTTTCGAGTCGTTCGAAGGTCGGTATGTGCGAGATGGCATGTTTTGAGTATCGTTTGGCTTGCTCGGTATTGGATTTGGCTTGTTCCAAGTTAGTAACCTTTCTAAACTAGGTATTAAGGGTATGAACCCCTGAATCTACGTGATATGTGTTTGGTGTTGAGGTGACGCACATGATAGATGAGGGGCGTGTGGGCATGCACTGTGTGGAATATGACTCGATTGATTCTGCGGTACTGTGTAGTGACCTAATTTCATTTTTATTCAGGAAATTTTTACGTGCTAGAGTAATTGAGTTGTGATCCATATTAGAAATCGTGTCTAGGCTATATCTTATCCTGTTGATACCCACTAAGGTCATTCTTGTTGTCGGGTTATTTGCTTACATTGCAATTACATACTTAGTCGTACTCATTCATTTGCATATCATATCGCAGTCTTTTTTGCTATTTATTGATACATCATATCATTAGTTCGGGATGATTTTCATGACATTGTGAGCCCGAGAGACTTGAGAGATCGGTGACTAAGTTGGGGCCTGAGGGACGGATTATGAGTGGTTTGATGGGATTGGACTACACGTCGCAGCATGATTTATTATTCTTGGGCTTGATCTACCCCGTATCATTTATTCATGATGGTGTCGGGCTGCACACCACAACATGCTTTATTAATTCATGCCATGATTGGCTTATTATAGCGCTTGAGCTGGATCTGCCCCTCCGGAGTATGTACGCCCACAGCGAGAGCAGTTGTTATTGATTCATTTGGGATGGATATGCCCTAGGCTAGATTTTTCATGTGCAGATCTGAGTGAGTGAGAGTGTCTAGGTCGCAAGAACCTGGGGCTTTGTTAACTCCTTTCACTGGAGATGAGGAGGTCAGCAGTGACGAAGATGACTTGTCCTTGTCTGAGGTAAGGAAGAAACCATGGAACATTCTTGTGAAATCATTGACCCCCTCTACCTCTCACCCAAGAACTTGTTCCTTCCCAGTGTCCTTAGTTTCTTTTGCTATCCGAGTGATGCTTTAATCTTTTTTCTCTTTCTGTTCTAGTTTTATTAGGTTGCAGTATGTTTAGTTTATTTTGTTCTAATGATTATGACAAGTCCCCAAGCTTATTTTGGCACTACTAAGTGACTTCTCTTATACTACTTTAATGCTCGTACAGTAATGGATCATCACCCTAGTTTGTTTGATTTGATCATTCTTGAGCTTGTATTATAGACTATATGACCTTGAATCTTAAATTAAATGTGCTTAATATGTCTAACATCTTTTTGTTTTTTCGATGATGCCAAAAGGGGAAACATAAGGTTGGAGTGTTGTTGTGAATATGCATGTCTATGGTGTAATCTGCATGTTAATTGATCACGATTTGTTGTGATTACCTGGTTCTAGTGTGTACAAAGTTTGTCATCATCAAATTGGGAGAATTTGTTGAGTATTTAGATTTTGATGATTAACAAAGTTTGTTTAGAAGTAATATTTGAAGAACCAGGTCCTCAACGTAGTTGCTTAGTTGTTCTAAGAACCAGCTCCTCAGGATGATGATTGTACGTCTTACCCAGGTTCGAGTTTGGTGGAAGAAGGTCGTGACACATGATAAGGGATTATTGCCCTAGAAGATACTAATAAATTAGTAAGGAGATAAGAGTCACAAAATATATGGAGTCCTTGGAACAATATGAGTCCTATCAAACGAGAAGCTAGCCATGAATTGGACTCCTAAAAGATCTTGAAGTCCAGGAAATTAAATACTATCTATATGGACTTCTGAGATTATCCTTTCACACACCAACTGAATAACTACATTTTGTATACTCTAGTCGAGTACCAGTGTTGTGTTCTTCTTGAGTCAGTCTAGTGAATGTGTTTTACGAAATTGGCTTGTAATCAAAGTGTCACAAACAATTAGTGAGTTGGAGTGAGTGTTTTCTTTACAAGTTAGAGTAACTTGAAAATCAAATAGTCGTAGTAGGAGTACTGGAGAGTATTGAATTACGGTCTTGTAATTGATACATTATGGCATTGTTCTCGTGGAGTTCAAGGTGAAAATCCTACGCAATAGGTCATGGGTTTTGCACCTTTTGAGGAGGGTGATTTTTCACGTAAAAATTGTCGTGTTTATTTTACTTCACTTTTAAGGAACATGGTAAAGAACCAAGTTATTTAATAAGTCATATGGGCACTCAAACTAACAATAATCATCACGACTTGTCTTCAAAGAAAATTGAATTTTGATCTAGTTGATAAATTAATGTTTTGTTTATTACCACGTTCAATATTTTATCGATCTGGAAAAGAATGATCCATTGGAGTTAATATACAAAGTGTAATTTACTATAAGATATCGTTATATTTTGCAAGTGGATGAGATTCAATTGACGGTAATAGAGATTTGGGAAATACGTTGCGTTAATGTAACGACCCAACCGATCGTTTTGAGAGTTATATCCCATATCCCCTATTAACAGCTTCCCCCGTATCTTTTTCTGCTATTGTGACTTGCCGGGAGGTTTCGTTTTGGATTTTGGAGTGTTTTGGGTGACTTAGTACCTAAACAAAGGTTTATGCCTTAGGATTTGGACTATAGGCGGAACTGTGTGAAGATTACTCTGGAATGAAGTTCAGTCATTTATGTTAGCTTCGTTAGGTAATTCTGGACTTAAGGGTGTGTCCGGATCGTGCTTTGGAGGTCTGTAGCTCATTTAGGCTTGAAATGGCAAAAGTCGATATTTTGGAGATTTTGACTAGTAGTGGAACTTTTGATATCAGGGTCGGATTCCGATTCCGGAAGCTGGAATAGGTCTGTAAGGTTGATTATGACTTGTGTGCAAAATTTGGGGTCAATAGAACGTGGTTTGATAGGTTTCAGTATCGGTTGTGGAAATTTGAAGTTTCAAGTTCTTTAAGATTTAATTGGAGGGGATTTGTGATTTCAGCGTTTTTTGATGTGGCTTGAGGGCTCGACTAATTTCGTATGGCGTTTTATGACTTATTGGTATGTTTGGTTGAGGTCCCGAGGGCCTCAGATAATTTTTGGGTGCTAAACGAATCAAGATTGGAATTTATATTATTATTGAAGTCTTCCGACTTCTGGTGTTTTCGCACCTGCGGTGGCGAGGCCGCAGGTGCGAGACCACACGTGCGGAAGATTAAGCGCAGAAGTGGATTTGGAAGGATTTGTCAAGGGTTGCAGGTGCGAGGTGAGTTCTGCATCTGCGATGGCCGCAGACGCGCTAGAGAAATTGCAGGAGCGGTGGAGGACCGCAGAAGCGGACATAGGTCCGAAAATGCGCACTCGCAGGTGCAACCATTTGATCGCAGAAGAGGATGTTGAGTCTTATTTGAGTCATATTAGCAAGTTTAGTATCCTATTAGATTAGAATAGCATGTCTACTTGTCTTCATTGTTAATCTGAACTCATGCACATGTTTTTCGTGTGCAGATCCAGGTTCCTCGTACCAACCTCGTTCTTAGTTGCAGTCTTTGCTGATTCCGGAGACTTCAAGGTACATCTGCCCGTGCCCTCAGATCCTCAGAGTCCCCCTCTAGCCCCCTATGTCAATTCTTCTCTTATTTCTATAGACACTCATCTATAGAACAATTAAAACTTCGTAGAATCTTGTTAATTACGATGTTCTGGTCTATGGAGTGTAATGTATATTTTGAGAGTTGATGATGGTATATGCCGAGAGGCATCGCAATTTCTTATTTAAATTAGCTGCTATTGTTACTTGATAATTTTAACGTTTTTTCATTTCATTTCCGCAAAGTGTTAGGCTTGCCTAGTCGTAGAGACTAGGTGTCGTCACGACAATTCACGGAGGGAGAATTTGGGTCGTGACAAGTTTGAATCAAAGCTCTAGGTTCATAGGTGTCGTGAGTAACAAGCAGGTTTATTAAAGTCTTGTGGATCAGTACGGAGACGTCTGTACTCATCTTCGAGAGGCTATGGAACTATTAGGAACAATCATACTTCTTTTGATTCCTTGGCGTGCGAGTTATTGGCATTAAATTCTCTAATTCTCTATTCTATTTTTTCTCACGGATGGTGAGGGCCTGTACCGGGAGATCTGACGACCAGGAACCCGCTCCCTCTGCAAGAGTTGCTAGAGTTAGGGGTCAGGGTAGAGGACGACCATGCGGTGTAGTTAGAGGACTCGCGCGAGCTGCGACAGAGGAGCCCCTAGTATCTCTAGTTGGAGGGAAAGAAACGGAGGTTCCTATTGCTACACCAATCCTCCAGAAAACTCTAGCACAGTTCATAAGAATGTTCAGCACCTTATCTCAGGCTGGATTGATCCCACAAGCTCCCGCCACATCTCAGGTTGAGGAAGGGGCACATACTCCCACACCCCGTACTCCGGAGCAGAGGGTCCATGTTGATCATACCCAGAGTTCATTCCTATGCATCTAGTAGCTTTGGTTCAGCATAAGACCAGGACAACAGCTTCTGAGGCGGAGCAACTCAGACTTGAGAGGTACAAGAAGTACCACCCACCTACCTTCAACAGATTGGCTACAGATAATGCTCAGGTTTTCTAGAGGAGTTTCATCGTATTTTCCGTACTATGGGCGTAGTGGAGACGAGTGGGGTTTCTTTTACCACTTTCCAGCTTATAGGAGCAACCTATTATTGGTGGCGTGCTTTTGAGTTGAGTAGTCCAGACGAGGCAACCTCACTTCCATGGACTCAATTCTCGGACATGTTTTTGAGAGTGTATGTCCCTTAGAGCCTCAAGGATGCATGACGCGCGGAGTTTGTCAGAGTATGCAGTCCGTTTCAGTGATTTCGCCCGCCATGCACTGGCTTTGGTTGCTACAGTTGGGGAGAGGGTTCGTCACTTTATTAAGGGACTCCACCCTAGCATTAGGATCAGTATCGCCAGGGAGTTGGAGATGGATATCTCTTATCAGCAGGTTGTGAGTATTGCTAGGAGATTGCAGCGCATGCTTGCCCGAGACAGAGAGGAGAGAGAGGACAAGAGGTCTCGAGAGACTGGTTCTTATTATGAAGCTCGTGCCCCAACAACTCGCTATGGTATGGGTTATGTGAGTCGCCCCGTTCATTCAGATCTTCCAGCCGCCATTGGTGTTTCAACCCCTTCTAGGCCCCAGGAGCCTAATTATGCACCGCCAGTATCTAATGCGCCTCCTGCTCAGGGTGATTTTAGCGCCCAGTCTAGCAGACCAGGCCTGAGTTAGTCACAACAGCCATGCCCTCTGAGAGCTTGTTTTGAGTGTGGCGACACTCGCCATATGATGAGGGATTGCCCCAAACTTAGGAGGGGTTCATCTTCACAGACTTCTCAGACACCGCGTGCTCCACCGGGTCCTCAGGCTATGATTCTAGCACCAGCTACCGCCCCACCTGCTCAGCCACATCGAGGTGGAGGTCGGGGAGGTCGAGGTCCCCTTAGAGGGGGAGGCCAGGCCAGGTATTATGCTCTTCCGGCTTGTACACAGGAAGTTTCTTTCGACTCTATAATTATAGGTATTATTCCAGTCTGTCAAAGAGATGTGTAGATATTATTTGACCCAGGCTCTACGTATTCCTATGTATCCTCTTATTTTTCCCCACATTTGGGCATATCTCGGGATTCTTTGAGTTCCCTATTTATGTGTCTACTCCTGTGGGAGATTCTCTTTTTGTGGACTGCATGTATCGGTCGTGTTTGATTGCTCTTAGTGGTTTTGAGACTGGAGCCGATTTATTATTACTCAGCATTGTAGATTTTGATGTTATCTTGGGCATGGACTTGTTGTCGCCCCATTATTCTATTTTTGATTGTCACGCTAAGACCGTGACGTTGGCTATGTCAGGCTTACTGATTAGAGTGGAGGGTTACCTTAGAGTATACTCCCTACAGAGTTATTTCATTTCTTAATGCTCATTTAATGGTTGATAAGGGGTGTGACGCGTATTTAGCTTATGTGTGAGATGTCAGTATTGATACTCCTACAGTTGAGTTAGTTCCAGTAGTGAGGGACTTCCCAGATGTGTTTCCAGCTGATCTTCCGGGCATGCCGCTCGACAGAGATATTGATTTCGACATTGATTTGTTGTCGGGCACTCATCCCATCTCTATTACTCCATATAGTATGGCTCCTTCTAAGTTGAAGGAGTTGAAGGAGCAGTTGCAGGAGTTGCTTGATAAGGTCTTCATTCGACCCAGTGTCACCTTGGGGTACTCCGGTCTTGTTTATGAAGAAAAAGGATGTTGTATGTGTATGTGTATATGTATTTATTAATGCCAGGTGAACAAAGTTACATTGAAGAACATCCATTGCCTCCCATTGATGACTTATTCGATCAATCATAGAGTGCTAGGGTGTTTTTGTCACCCCCCAACCTCGAGGAGCGCAACCGGAGCTCAACCGAGTGAACCCGGTCAAGCAAGACTATAAGACGATTGCTACCTAACTCGTTTGTGATTAAAGAAGGCACGTTATCATTAGTTAAGAAGTGGAAGGGTTATATATAAATAGAACATTACCAGATTGCCTTACTTCGTTTTCATTACATCATGGTTAAGTTCCCAAAATACATACAACTTACAAATTAGTGGAATAAGAGTTTTAAAAGTAATACAACATAATTAAATGACTCGTTCCAACACCCATACACACCCATGTAAATGTCTACGGAGCTTTTAAGGATACAAAAGACAGTTATGATGATGCCGGTAACAAGGCCCCATATATACTTCAAAACGTGTAAGCATATGAACAAAAGATGTACTACACGACTCCGGGAAGGAAGGGGGCTCACCAAGATCGCTAATAAGAGGATGCACCACTAGCTACGATCGGTACTGCCTGCTATGGAACAACCTACATCCATTCAAAGATGTAGCGCCCTCGGCAAAAGGGATTTTAGTACTGTCGAATAGTACTAGTATGTAAAACTAAACACCAACCTTAATAAAAGGAATAAGGAAACAATAAAAGGGGAAGCAGTCGCGTTGTATAATAAAATCTTCAAACAATACTAAAACATCAAGTAAGAATCACATAAGTTCTCAAATCACTTTTCATCTTATTAGGTTGGTACTCTTAGTTCCATGTGCCACAATCCATAATACCATCGTGTTCCCGATCTCGAACCGGATGGCTAGGTCGTCTCATATGAGACATCATCCATATCCATACTTTCAATTAATCAATCCATCACTATTATTACCATGTGTGCGGCACGACATCCAATCGCGGCCCGACCGACTAGGCCATCTCACTTGAAATATCGACCTTTTAATCGTTCATTTTGATTAACATTTCCTTCCCATCATTCATTACATGGCACGAGTAGCCTCATTTATTAAGTAGTTCTAGGCACTTGGTGTATCTTACAATTCAAATTTCCCCTTTTATACATTCAAATAACATTATCATCGCATCAAT
This sequence comes from Nicotiana undulata, assembly GCA_005239495.1. NCBI lineage: Eukaryota > Viridiplantae > Streptophyta > Magnoliopsida > Solanales > Solanaceae > Nicotiana > Nicotiana undulata. The sequence continues at coordinate 31,115 of ML278050.1, forward strand.
AAAGCCTATTATATAAGGCATTGCACACATAAGGGAAGGAGCTTGGAAAATATTAATCACACCGAGGCTTTTCATACAAATTAGCTTAGCAAGCATTATTTGATTTTTGACATGAATTCTTAACTTTTGTCAACACAGATTCATCAAACACATTCTTAAATAGCATGATGACATGGTAAACATTTAGAACAAGTAGTCAACATGAATCTTTCAACATAATATATTAGGACAGCCAATTTTAGCATGATAAAGTTAGGAACTTACACCAAATACTCGAACATCAGGGGTTCGATTCTAAAAGGAAGGGAGTTTAGACATACATACCTTAATTGAGCTTTCTTTAGAAAAAAATCTCGGTTTTAGCAACTTCAATCTATTTTAATAATATAGAAAAATTGGACCCAATATTAGGAGAATACTTGTAGTTCTAGCTTACTAGAGTATTTTGTCAAACACTTATGTGTGCATTACTGTCCTTAGAGGCTTTTATGAAAAATTCTACCATCCTTCCACCCATTCTTAGTTCACAAACTTCCTTCCTATTTTAGGAATAAATGCATGCAAGATACTTATCCCCACACCCAATAATTGTCTTGCCAATTGTCCCCCTTTTTACTAGATTTTTGAAATTAAAGTCTAGGGTATAGATTCTTACCTTCAATATGAGTACCTCCTTGTTAACCTTCAAGTATTTAGCAAGAATTGATGGATATGAGTGTGAAGGTTGGCCTCTCCTTTTAAGAACTCTCTTCCTCACTCTTAGAATATAAAAAATAGTTTAAAATGTTGTATAGACTGTGTTTTTAACGGGATAGGGTCGGGTCTTAGAATACGAAAAATGGGTGCCCCGACATAGATATGCGGTCGCATATGCGACCGCATAATGGTTATGCACCACACAAAGTGACCGCAAAAATAGCCCTCAGGGGCTTGAATATTATGCTTAGGTATGCGACCAGTATGCGGTCCGCATACCTGTTCTGCGATCGCATAATGCACCACAGAACATCCATTCTCAAAATTCCAAGACAATGATACGACCATTATGCGGCCCGCAAAGCAATTATGCCATCACATAATTGGCCGCATAACTGACCTCAAAATTGTCCAAATTTTTTGCCTCACTCTGCGGCCAATATGCGGTCCACAGAGTGATTATGCGGCCGCATAGTGGGTCGCAGAAATGCATTTCTCTGCAAAACATTTTCCTTTAGGTCGGCAGCATACTGTTCAATCAAAAAATTCCGAGCCGCACCGAGCTCACATAAATCTAACTTGGCACCACGAAATTTTGGGTTTTTATGTAAATCATTTTTTTACGGGGCCTTATAGTTTTTCAAGATTGACTTACGTTCAGGCTATCATCAGTTGAAGATTTGGGAGCCAGATATCCCGAAGATTGCTTTCAAGACCCGATATGGTCACTATGAGTTTCTTGTTATGTTTTTTTGGTCTAGCCAATGCCCCAACATCTTTTATGCATTTGATGCACAATGTGTTCCAGCCTTATCTTGACTCCTTCGTCATTTTCTTTATTAACGACATTTTGTTGTACACCTAGACTCGGGAGGATCATGAGCAGCACCTGAGGACTGTGCTTTAGACTTTGAGAGAAAAGAAGTTATATGCAAAAATTTCAAAGTGTGAGTTTCGGCTCAACTCAGTGGCATTCTTGGGCCATGTCGTATCGAGTGAATGGATCAAGGTGGATCCGAAGAAGGTGGAAGCAGTGCAGAGTTTTCCTAGACCGTCATCGGCTACGGAGATGTGTAGTTTTCTTGGTTTGGTTAGGTATTACCGTCGTTTTGTAGAGGAATTATCATCTATTGCAGCACCAAGGACCAGGCTAACCCAGAAGGTTGCTCTGTTCAGGTGGAAAGTGGTGTGTGCGGAGAGCTTTCAGAAGCTCAAGACAGCTTTGACTATAGCCGCATTATTGGTATTTCCTACATGTTCGAGGTCTTACACTGTATATTGTTATGCGTCGCGGATTGGACTTGGCACGATGTTGATGAAGGATGGTAGGGTGATTGCCTACACGTCCGGATAGTTAAAGGTGCATGAGAAGAACTATCCTGTCCACGACCTCGATTTAGCAGCTATTGTCCATGCGCTGAAGATTTGGCGGCACTATTTGTACGACGTCAGCGATTTGTTTGTCAGTAGCACAAAATTCAATTGAGATCATTCCCTTCTCATAGTTATCTCTTAGGAAATGGTGTCTAACATTTATGTGCTTGGTTCTTTTATGATGAACTGGGTTCTTTGTCATACTAATAGCACTAGTGTTTTCACAGAAGATAGGAATGCATCCAACCTCTATACCAAAATCCATCAGTTGTTGCTTAATCCATAATAACTGAGCACAACATGAGGCTGCATCCACGTACTCAGCCTCAGCAGTAGAAAGAGCTACTGAATTCTGTTTCTTGGTGGCCCAAGACACAAGGCAAGAGACCAAGAATGTGCCATACCCGAGGTGCTCTTTCTAACTATCAGGAAGCCTGCATAATCAGCATCAACATATCCCACAAGATCGAAATTACTACCTTTAGGATACCAAAGGCATAGGTCAGTGGTGCCTTTTAGATATCTCAGGATTCTCTTCACAGCAGTTAGATGGGACTCCTTGGGATTAGCCTGAAATCTTGCACAAAGCCCTACACTGAAAATAATGTCAGGTCTACTGGCAGTAAGAAATAATAAAGACCTAATCATCCCTCTATACAACTTTTGATCAACAGATGAACCAGGTTCATCTACATCTAATTTTGTGGTTGTTGCAATGGGAGTGCCAATTTCATTTGAGTCTTCCATTTTGAATCTTTTGAGCAACTCTTTCACATATGTTTGCTGATGGATCATAGTTGCATTTGAGTTTGTTTAATTTGTAAGCTTAAAAAGAAATTAAGCTCACCCATCATGCTCATCTCAAATTCACTCCCCATTAGTTTAGCAAATTCCTTACTTAATTTTTCAGAGGTTGCTCCAAATATTATGTCATATACATATATTTGTACTACCAAGAGATCCTTACATTTTTCCTTCAAGAACACGATGATATCAATTTTACCTCTTTTGTATTCATGTTCTAGCAGGAATTTAGATAGCCGCTCATACTATGCTCTTGGTGCTTGCTTGATTCCATACAAAGCCTTGTCGAGTTTGTACACATGGTCAGGTGTCTCCTTGCTTTCAAATCCTGGAGTCTTCTTGACAAATACTTCCTCTTTTAGGTAGCCATTGAGGAAAGCAATCTTGACATCCATTTGGTGGAGAGTAAATTCCATGTAAGCAGCAAATGCTATGAGGAGCCTGATTGCCTCCAATCTTGCCACATGAGCAAAAGTTTCATCATAGTCTATGCCCTCTTCTTGACTATATCCTTGGACAACCAGTCTGGCCTTGTTTCTTGTAACTGTTCCATCTTCATCAAGTTTTTTTCTGAAGACCCACTTTGTGCCAATCACTGATCTATCTAGTTGTTTGGGTACCAGATGCCAAACTTGACTTCTTTCAAATTGATTTAGTTCTTCTTGCATGGCATTTACCCAGTCAGCATCCTGTAAGGCTTCAACAACATTCTTTGGTTCGATTAAGGATGTGAAGGCATCAAAAGCACACAGATTTTTCAAGGAGGATCTGGTTTTGATTCCAGATGTTAAATCGGTTATGATGTTCTCAATGGGGTGAGAACTATGATATCTGTGTGATTTTAACATAAATTGTTCACAACTTGATAATCCCATAGTGCCTTGTTGTTGTGGAATAGGATCAGGGGCTAGTTGCTGTGAGGTTTGCTGTTGAGTTCCCCCTGTCAGGTTGCTTAGGGTAGTTGGACCTGATCCATCACCTGTGCCTTTTTCCATAGTTGCTCCAGTTTGATCACTGTTTTTGACCAGCCCAATTTCCTCATCTTCCTGTTCCCTCTCTCAGAAAGAATGTTAGTTTCATCAAAAACAACATGAACACTCTCTTCTACACACATAGTTCTTTTATTATATACTTTATAAGCCTTACTATGTGATGAATATCCCAAGAATACTCCCTCATCACTTCTGGGATCAGATTTACCTAGGGATTCCTTGCCATTGTTGTGCAAAAAGCACTTGCATCCAAAAGCCCTAAGATGGGATATATAGGTATTTCTCCCTTTATGTAACTCATATGGAGTTTTCTCTACAAGTGGTATGGTCATGCACCTATTTATGATGTAGCATGCAGTGTTTATTGCCTCTGCCCAGAAGCAATGAGGTAGTTTACTCGAAAGAAGCATGGATCTAGCCATATCCTCAAGAGTTCTAATCTTTCTTTCAACAACTCCATTTTGTTGTGGAGTTCTAGGGGCAGAAAGTTATGGTTTATGCCATGTTCATCACAAAATTCAGCAAACTTTGCATTTTCAAATTCAGTGCCATGATCAGATCTTATTGATGCAAGTTGATTTCCTAACTGTTTTTGAGTTCTTCTAACAAATGAAGTAAACATATCAAATGCTTCATCTTTAGATGTCAGAAACAAATTTCAGGTAAACCTATAGTAGTCATCAACAAGCACCATTACATATTTCTTACCACCTCTGCTTAAGGTTCTCATAGGACCGCATAGATCCATATGAACCAGTTCCAACGTCCTGGTGGTACTTATTATTTTCTTACTTTTGAATGAGGATCTTACCTGCTTCCCCCTTACACAAGCCTCACAAACTTTGTCTTCCTTGAACTTAATGTTAGGGAGACCTACCACTAGGTCCTTGGAGACTAGTTTGTTAAGCTGATTTAGACTTGCATGACCAAGTCTTTTATGCCAAAGGAGGGGATCACTGTCCAACACACTTAAACAAGTTAGTTCATTTTCTGATAGTGTGGACAGGTCTATGACATAGATGTTATTCACTCTTTTTCCCTGCAAAACAATCTTGTCTGTAATAAGATTAATCACAAAACATTTAGTAGAAGTGAATGCAACCAGGTTACCTCTGTCACACAATTGTGACACACTGATTAGGCTATATTTCAAGCCATCTATCAAGTACACATTCTCAATGGATTGTGTGTCATCCTTACCTACCTTACCAACCCCAATAATTTCACCTTTCTTCCCATTTCCAAAGGAGACATTTTCTCATTTGAGGTTTTCAAGTGAAAGCAATTGTTCCTTGTTCCCCGTCATATGTTTTGAGCAGCCGCTATCCAAGTAACATATTTGGATGCTTCCTCTCACTTGAACCTACAAAAGAAAATCAAGGGTTAGTCTTTGGGACCCAACTAGTTTGGGTCCTTTTCTATGAGAGAAATGATGAATTAAGCTTTTTCTGGCCCAATTTGGCAGCCAATTTTTCTTTCGAACAAAAATTTCATTTTTTTGGTTGGCTTGCTCTTTTGAATTGCATTCAATCTTGTAGTGACCAGTCTTACCACAGTGGGTGAAAATCTTGTTCTCAGGAAGAGTGAGGTACTTGCTTTTGGGATCCCATTTGGGCAGTTTACTCCCAAAACGAAGTCCTCTTCTGTTGCTACTATGATTTTCTTGAAGCCATGTGAAGGCATCAGAGGATTTATTCCATTTGCATATTCAATCTATTTCATGTTTGACCTTACCAAGTTCCTCTTTTAGCACTCTTATATGTTCATCTTTATTATACAACTTATCCTTTAGTTTACCTACATTTTCTTCTAACATGAGTTGAGAGTTGTCCGATGTCTTCTTGCTTTCCTAGTTTCAGTTTTAAGTTTTCTGATTTTAACTCTAGGACCTTAGTTTCAAGTGGATGAACCTGGTTCTTCAAGGCAATGTTTTCATTTTTAGATTCACTTACTCTTAGTTCCAGGTTCTTACGCGTTGATTTTAACATTACACACTCCTTAGACATCTGCTCCTTTTCTTTATTTATTTCTTCAGAATCATCCATGAAATCAAGTAGAAACTCAGAGAGTTTTTCTTTGGATAGGAATTTAATCTTATTCTTGAGATGGGATATACTTACCTATGGTTATTCACATGATTCCTCATCTGATTCACCAATTGCCATAAGTGCTTGTTCCTCTCCATCTTCTGATTCTTCGTCTGAGCTTTCTCCCCAAGCAGCAACCATAACTTTCATTGTGGTTTCCTTGGGATGGACCAGTTCCTTCTTCTGGTTCCTTCGTTCAGATCTTTCCCTTTTCCATTCCACTTCCCACTGAGGACAGTTCTTGATGTGATGGTCAGTTTTTCCACATTTGTAGCATCCTTTGTTAGTTGGCTTGTCTGGAGCTTTTGCTTGTTGTAGTTTCCACCTATTGAGATGCCCTTTTTTCTTATGAGGTAGTTTCTGAATTCCTTGGTGATCATGGACATCTCATCTTCCTCCATATCTGCTCCCATAATGATTTTTAATGCCAGACTTCTTTCCTTCTTAGGAGCATCCATTTTCATAGTCTGCCTTCTGTTCGTAGGCAGTGATATTTCAAATTAGCTCATCCAACCTGAGGGTTTCCATGTTCATGGATTCCTGGAGAGCTGTGATCTTGCTTTCCCAAGAGATTGGCAAAAGCCTAGTCACGATTTTCTCAACCCTATCTTCTTTAAGGATCGCCCTTCCTAGAGACTTGAGTTTATTTGTTAGTGTAGTGAACCTTGTATACATCTCTTGGATGGTCTCTCCTTCCTTCATAGTGAAGTTCTCGTATTGGGAATATAGTAGAGTTTCTCTTGACCTTTTCACTTGAGGTGTTCCTTCATGATCCACATGCAAGCTATCCCAAATATCTTTGGCAGTGGTGCAGCTTTGAATTCTACTATACTCATCTGGACCAAGTCACACACTAGCCACTTCTTGGCCTTAGCATTCTTTTCCCATTTTCTTAAGTCTTCAGCAGTGCAATCAACTCTTGTCTTTGGCACGTCTACTCCTTCAGCAGTCTTTTTCATGGTAGCCAAAGGACCATCAGTGACTATGTCCCATAGTTCATAGTCTTCCCCAATTAAGTGATCCTTCATCCTATTCTTCCACTAGGAGTAGTACTGGCCGTTGAAGAGTGGTGTCCTAGCAGTTGATTGTCCTTCCTAGTTCTCAGGTGGTGCACTCATTTTGATCTTTTCCTAAGGTGTTAACCTCTTCAAGGATAACCTTCTCTGATACCAATTGATGTTTTATACGTCAATACCACACAAGAGGGGAGGGTGATTTGTGTGGTGTCCAATTTTCGAGTGCTGTAGTTATAGAAGAACTAGGTTCTTCCAGGTGTTCCAACTTCTACAATTTGCGGAATAATAATTGCATAAATAAAAGAACACAACAATTTTACGTGGAAAACACTTGGCTCAAAAGGTGAAAAACCACGACCTACTTCTCAGTAGGATTTTCCCAAATTCTTCACTAAGTCAATGAGCCAAACAACATTTACAAAATAAACTCTTTTGTAAACCTAAGGACTAACTCTAATCCCCTTGTGGAAAACTAGCCTCTAGCTAATTGCGACAAGATCCAGGTTAACTCTAACTTGAATACTCAGTACCTATTATAATTTCTTCTAGATAAAGATGATAGATACAATTTGTAATCACTTACTACAAACAACTATACTAAAAGATAGCAGATGGAACTGGTTATTCTAGCTGGTTCAAGTAGCTTTTGAGTCTCACAGGAATTCTCACTCGAACTGCTTGCAAAATTGCTTTGGTAATTTTGCTCTCAATTCTTGATTCACTTTAATGTTTGTGCGCACTTGTTTAGCATGAACACTTGACAATATATAGAATCAATAGTTGAGACGATGTAGTAGAATTCTGATGCAACTCTTCCTTGGTGGAAGAGTTTGAGTTGATCTCAACTTCCTAGATTCTCCTCTATCTTTATTATGTCATTCCTGAATAAGAAGTCCATCTTCCTATCAATTTGCAATCTTTTCGATCAAGAGATATCCCCTTAATTCAGTGATTGTGTTTATCTCCTGTTTGTGAACTCTTCTCGTGCCATTCAGTCTGCATGTCTATGTTTTCAATGATGGACCTGGTTCAACTCTGATTGCATTTGTCATTCTTCAAAACCATTTAGCTTCTTGATTCAACACACCTGCACATTTACGTTTGGGACTACGAGACGGTATCTCGGGAGATCCCATGTTGCATTGTTTTGTACTGAGCTGTTGTTTTCTATGATTTCTTCCTTGTTAGATTTCGGTCTTTATTTACCGCGGTATTTAATTTTGCATTTCATTATTACATACATACATATATATATATATATATATATATATGGCTGGTACTAGTAGGGCCCTGACCTGATCTCGTCGCTACTCGACGCTTGGCACTTACTGAGTAACATTGTGGTGTACTCACGCCCTTTCCTGTACATGTTTTCCGTGTGCAGATCTAGGTACATCGTACCAGCCTCATCACTAGTCGCAGTTGCATGATTATGAGCTGAGTATTCTCGACGAGGCAGCCTCGCTCACATGGACTCAATTCTCTGACATGTTCTTGAGAGAGTATGTTACTCGTAGCCTCAAGGATGCATGGCTCATTGAGTTTGAGCAGTTGCGCCAGGGTTCTATGACTTTGTCAGAGTATGCAATCCATTTCAGTGAGTTGGATCGACATGCACCGGCCTTGGTTGACATGGAGATGGTTTGTCGCTTTATTGAGGGATTCCACCCAATTTCAGGACTAGTATGGTTAGGGAGTTCGATATGGATATCTCTTATCAGTAGGTTGTGAGTATTTCTAGGAGAGTGGAGGGCATGCTCGCCCGGGACAGGGAGGAGAGAGAGAGAGAGGCCAAGAGGTCTTACGAGACTGGTTATTATTCTGGAGCTCATGCCCCAACAGCTCACCATGGTAGGCGTTATGTGAGCCACCTTGTTCATTCAGCTCTTCTAGCCGCCAGTGGTGTCCCTACGCCTCCCAGGCCCCAAGTTCCCTATTATGCACCACTTGTATCTAGTATGCCTCATGCTCGGGGTGCTATTCGCGGCCAGTCCAGCAGGCTAGGACCGAGTCAGTCACAACAACCACGTCCTCCGAGGGGTTGTTTTGAGTGTGGCGACACTTGCCATATGGTGAGGGATTGCCCCAGACTTAGGAGGGATGCACCTCCACAAACTTCTCAACAACCACGTGGTCCACCGGGGCCTCCGGCCATGCTTCCAGCACTAGTTGCCGCCCTACCTACTCAGCAAGCTCGAGGTAGAGATCGGGGAGTTCTAGGTTTCCCTAAAGGGGGAGCGCATGCCAGGTATTATGCTCTTCCGGCTCGTTCAGAGGCAGTTTCTTCCGACTTTGTCATCATAGGTATTGTCCCAGTCCGTCAAAGAAGGGTCTGTATTATTTGACCCAGGCTCTACATATTCATATGTGTCCTCTTATTTTGCTCCACATTTGGGTGTGTCTCGGGATTCTTTGAGTTCCCCTGTTTATGTGTCTACTCCAGTGAGAGATTCTCTTGTTGTGGAATGCGTATATCAATCATGTTTGATTGCTCTTAGGGTTTTGAGACCATAGCCGATTTATTATTGCCCAATATGGTAGATTTTGATGTTATCTTGGGCATGGACTGGTTTTTTCCCCATTATGCTATTCTTTATTGTCACGCTAAGACCATGACGCTGGCTGTGCCAGGCTTACATCAATTAGAGTGGAGGGGTACCTTAGAGTATACCCCCAACAGGGTTATTTAATTTCTTAAGGCTCAACGATTGGTTGAGAAGGGGTGTGATGTGTGTTTGGCTTATGTGAGAGATGTCAATATTGATACCCCAGTAGTGAGGGATTTCCTAGATGTGTTTCCAGCTGATCTCCCGGGCATGTGTCGCGCCCCCCTTTTCCTCGCATGGGTTTATGACATTTTGGAAAACTCCTTAAAGGAAAGGTTTAAGGAAGAGTCGCCACCTAACGATTTTTATTGTGCGTTAGGGCACCTAGAGTAAATAACTCATGATCTAGTTTGCTTTACCAGAGATTGGGTAAGGGCTTGAAGTTATCCCAAGGGGAAGGTGTTAGGCACCCCTCAAGATCCACAAATGTGGGTCCCAGCCAAGAAGTTTTGTGAATTTGGACGGTAAACAAATGACAAGCAAGGCTCATGTAAGAGGGGATTTCAAGTAAATGCTGAAATTGTCAAATTTGTTTTTTAAAGAATAGCAAAGTAAAATCATTTGAATGAAAATTTCCTAGGTTTTTAACAATACAGATCACATCAATGCAATACCCGGTATGTCACGCCTCGAAGAGGGGCTACACGTGGTATTAGCGCACCGGTCATCATGTCCATTGTAACGACCCAGCTGATCGTTTTGTGTGTTGGGACTCCGTTCCCGTAAATGACTCTTTCCATAGCGGCTACTCGTGCCTTATGATTTGTGGGGGCGGGTAGTTCGAGGTTCAGAAGTGATTTGGCCAGTTCAGGAACACTTGGTTCCTGAAGGCTAGCCTATTTGGCTAATTTTGGTTCCGAGCAGCATTTTGAGAAAACGACCTCGAAATTGAGTGCTGACAGCTCCAGCAGCTCCGGATGATGATTTCGGACTTGAGCGTATGTTCACCTCGGGTTTCTGATGACCCGGGAGTATTTCGGCACCTGAATTGGAATTCAGGATTTCATAAGATTTAGAATTCAGCCTGGAATTGGACCTCATGATATCATGGTCCGAATGGAATTCCGGAACTGGCAATAGTTCTGTATAGTCATTTATGACTTGTCCACAAAATTTGGGGTCATTCCGAGCAGTATAGACCCGTTCGGCGTATTGGTGAGGCATTTGAATTTTTCTTGAAAACTTAAGTTTGAAACTAAGGGGTTTTGGAAAGTGATTTCTAGTTTGGATGATGTTTTTAGTGTTCTGGGAGCTCTAGTGATTCCGTCATATGATTTGGGATGGGTTGGTGTAATTTGTCGAGGGCTCGGGTGGGCCTAGGGGTCTCCCGGACCCCAATCGGGGTCAAAAACCAGCAATTTCTTAGTTGGTGGGAATTTTCTGGTGTGACCGCACCAGCGGTCCATAAGCCGCAGGCGCGAGCTCGCACCAGCGGCCAATCCCTCGCAGCTGCGGCTCCAGCCGCAGGAGCGGCCTTCCTCTCGCTAGCGCGGCTCCGCAGGAGCGACCTTCTTTCCGTAGGAGCGGACCAGGCTCCGCAGTCGCGACTTTCCCCAGGGCCCAGGCCCATCGCAGGCGCGACCAATTTCACGCAAGTTCGAGTCCGCACCTGCGATCCAAAGTCCGCAAGAGCGAGAACCCCCAAGGCCCAGGCCCATCGCAGGTGCGACCAATTTCACGCAAGTTCGAGTCCGCACCTGCGATCCAAAGTCCGCAAGAGCGAGAACCCCCAAGGCCCAGGCCCATCGCAGGTGCGACCCTTTTTCCGCAGGTGCGAGTCCGCAATTGCGAACCAAGGGCCGCAGGGGCGAAAACTGCTGGGCAGTTCTATAAAAGCCGCATTTCGTTATTTTTCATCCCAAACTCGATTTTCCTCCATTGTTGAGACCCCCAAGAGCTCAAGAACAGTGTTAGCGAGTGGTTAACTCAGGTAAGTGATTCTTTGGCTTCCCGCATGTTTTGTAACTTCAATTCTTGAAGAATTCCACTTCCATAATTCATGAAAATTCATAAGAAAGTTTGGGAAAAATAGAGGGTTTTTGAGAAAATTGAATTTCTGATTTTTGGGCCATTATAGGATGATTAATTGAGTTAATCTGGATCCTTAGGCGACGTATAGCGCATTTCTTCAAGGGTCATAATTTTTCCGAACGCCGAGGCTCGGAGTTGAATATTCCAAGTACGTCAAGAATGTGTTTTAAGGGAAATCTTTGATAAATCCTCCTCGATTCCTCCTAAATTGAAATAATTATGTGTTTTTGGCTAGTTGCGAGCCATCGAAGGTAATTCAGAGGATTCGTGCGTCTTGTTGATTGGTCCGTTGGCCGGAGGAGTATTTTTCCAGGTGAGTCTCCTTTCCAAACTTTGTAATGGGGAAATGTCCCCTAGGCTCCTTGTTGCTA
>ML278051.1:824-20753 GCA_005239495.1 Nicotiana undulata
AATCAACAGCTAGAGTCTCACTACTAACATCCCTCACAAATGCAAGATAAGATTCACACCCTTTCTCAACCATACGATGAACCTTTAAATAAGAAATCACTCTGCTAGGCACGTGCTCTATAGACCCGTTCCACTCAACTCTCGGAACTCCGGGAATAGCTAAGGTAACAGTCTTAGCGTGACAATCAAGAATATAATGACAGGGGGATAACCAATCCATGCCTAGAATTACATCAAAATCTACCATACTCAGTAACATCAAGTCCACTCGGGTCTCCAGACCCCCAATAGATATAAGACACGACCGATACACACGGTCCACAACAATAGTATCACCCACCGGAGTCGAAACATGAACAGAAGTAACTAGAGACCCACGGGGCATATTCAGAAAATGAGCAAAATAGGATGAGACATAAGAGTACGTGGAACCAGGGTCAAATAAAGCCAAAGCATCACTGTGACAAACTGAAATAGTACCTGTAATCACTGCATCTGACGCCATAGCATCAGGCCTAGCCGGAAGTGCATAAATACGTGGCTGGCCTCCACCTGCTCGACCTCCCCCTCTAGGGCAGCCTCTAGCTGCCTGACTACCACCCCTAGCGGCTTGGGTAGTGGTGAAATAACTGGGGCTGTAGCCGAGGGCTGAACCCTCTACTGGGATGAACTACCAAAATAACGGGGACATTGCCTCCACCCATGTCCGGGCTCTCCATACTCGTAACAATTACCTATAGCTGGGGAAAACGAACGAGAACCTCCACCCCACTGATAACTACTAGACGAACCATGCATAGAAGAGCCCTGATGAGATGATGCTCGGGCAGAGCTCTGAGCTGGAAGGGCACTAAAAGATGAACGTCCCTGATGAGCATTGCGAGGACCCTGCCCCGACGATACCCCATTGTATGCTGGGCGAACTGACTGTGGAGGTCTGAATGAACGACCTCTGTTAGGCTGAAATTGCCCTCTGGAAGGGGCACCACTGAAATTTCCTGATCCCCGAGGCCTCTTGACCTCTCTTTCCTCACGATCCTGCCTACGAACCGACTCAATATCCCGAGCAATATCAACAACCTGCTCAAATGTAACTCCAGACACCCTCTCTCTGGTCATCAAAATCCGAAGCTGATACGAGAGACCATCTACAAACCTCCTGATCCTCTCCCTGTCAGTAGGGATAATCTCATACGCATGTCTGGCTAACTCAAAAAACCTCATCTCGTACTGGGTGAATGATAGTTCTCCCTGGCGCAGCTGCTCAAACTGCCTACGCTGCTCCTCTTTGTGGGACTGAGGAACATATTTCTCCAAAAATATCGTGGAGAACTGCTGCCAGGTGAGAGGTGCTGAACCAACCGGCCTACGCCTCTCGAATGACTCCCACTAAGTAAAAGCAGCACCCGCAAACTGAAATGTAACAAACGAGACTCCACTGGTCTCCAAAATACCCGCAGTACGTAGTATCCTCTGGCATTTATCAAGAAAACCTTGGGCATCCTCACCCTCTGTACCGCTGAAAGTCGGAGGCTTAAGTCTGCTGAACCTTTCCAACCTACGCTGCTCATCCTCAGGCATAGCAGCGACCACAAAATCCTGAGCTGGAGCAACCGGCTGAACTGGGGCTGCTCCTGGTGCCTGAATACCCCGTACAACCTGTTCAGGTGTCTGGGCAGCTGGAGTCTGATTGCCTCCCCTGTCCTGAGCTGCAGTGGCAGTATTGGACATAACAACTGTCTGAGCCAAACTGGAACACACCGTCAATATCTGAGCTAGGGTCTCCTGAAGCCCCGGAATAACAATAGGCACTGCAGGTGCCTCAGCCTGTCCCGCTGGAGCACCATCGGCGGGAACCTGATCCTGAACGATAGGGGGATCCTGTGGTACCACCCCGGCTGCTGCATGAGCTGGTCCCCTACCTCTACCACGGCCTCGACCCCTTGTGGGTCTGGCTGGTGCCTGGTCACCCTGATCGGTATTGCGTGTCCTCACCATCTGTGAGAGAATGAAACAACGTAAGTTTAGATTTCAAGAATCAATAGATTGGCACGAAAGAGTTCAAGAAAATAGAGATGTTTCCTAAAAGTTCTGCAGCCTTTCGAAGATAAGTACAGACGTCTCCGTACCGATCCGCAAGACTCTACTAAACCTGCTCATGACCGTTGAGTCCTATGTTACCTAGTGCTCTGATACGAACTTGTCACGACCCCCAAATCCTAACAGGACGTGATGGCGCATATCGTGGAACTAGGCTAGCCAACCATCACTTTACTACGCTTTTGTGCAATCATAACACTTCACAATTAATAATAATTAAGCAACCATAGCAAAATTTATATAAATGAGTCTTAGCGTCCCCCTAATATTCTAAACAACCTCCCAAGAACTGGAGTCAATAGTAATGAGCATCTAAGAATAAATAAATCTAACTCTGCTAAAAAATATAATATAAATCTCTGAATCGAATGCTAAGACTAAATAAGGAAGGGAAATGGAGAAGCTGTGGACGCTGGACAACTACCTCGAAATCCCGTGAAATGCTGCTATCGAACCTGCGTCAGCTACTACTGCGAGCTAGTACCTGGATCTGTGCACAGAGGCACAGGGAGTCTTTATGAGTACGCCAACTCAGTAGTAATGAAAATAAATCACAGTCTGAGTAATATAAACACACAGAACATGTACACAATTCCACAAACCAGTAAAACACCAAGTCACCACGTANAGTAATGAAAATAAATCACAGTCTGAGTAATATAAACACACAGAACAGATACACAATTCCACAAAAGCCAGTAAAACACCAAGTCACCGCGTAGTATTCATCCAATAATAAATTCGAAATAAGGTTCCAGAAATCCTTTGAAAACAAGTACAATATCAGTATATCTCAGTAAAATTCTCAGTAAAACCCTATTTGAAACTGAAGTAAATCGTAGTTCGAAAGTTTAGTAAAACATCACAAATCTGCCCCTCGGGCCAAAATCATTGCTCATAACAGTTGCCCTCAGGCGTTCCCTCAATTACTCAATATCGATCATCACTCAGTATCAATCATCACTCAGTATCGGCCCCGCGGGCAATCATCATCACTCAATCGGTACCGGCGCTCACTGGGGGTGTGTTACAGACTCCGGAGGGGCTCCTACAGCCCAAGCGCAAAAATAACATAAGGCCTGGAAGCCTTCTCATCTCTCTTATGAGTTCTGGAAGCCTCCTCACATCTCTCATAAGGCCTGGAAGCTTCCTCACATCAGTCATAAGGCCTGGAAGCCTCCTCACATCAGTCATAAGGCCTGGAAGCCTCCTCACAATATAGGCCTGAAAGCCTCACTTAGTCAGACACTCTCAATTAGCCCAAACAAACCGGGTTCTCGACCCAAAACAATATTTCATTTTTCAAGAAATAGTATCAAAATACTCTGAGTGCCAAAACAATTTATCAGGAAAAGACTGAGTGTAAATCAAAACATATCAAGTGAGGAAACACAGTAAAACAGTCGCCCAAGGGTTAAACAGATCGGCACTAGGCCCCAAACACGGCTTACAGCCCAAATCATATCATAATAAAATAGTACTAATTTAAGCATAGGCTTAAAAGTCGGTTTAGCAACTCAATAGTCGCCTAACTAGGAAATATGTTTCCAAAGTTTCCGCCTTTTTATTTCAAAACACGTGAAAGGGTGCATAGTCCAGGGTTTCATACCCTCAGGACAAGATTTAAAGACATTACTTACCTCAAAACTAGCCCGGAATTATTCCGCAATGCGCTTGCCTCTCGAATCAACCTCCGAAGGCTCCAAATCTATGAAGTTCAGATTTTTATCATCAATATATGCTTAAGGAAAAATTTCCAATCAAAAGATATCAAATTTACTCAAAAATCCGAAACCGGGCAAAACCCGACCCCCGAGACTGCGTCCCGAAACTCAGAATTTTTTACAGAAAAGTGTTCTTCATCTTCTCACGATTCCGTACATATAAAGATAACCAAAATCGGAGTTCGTTTGACCCCTCAAATCGACCCTTGAAGGTCTCATAACTCATGCCCCAAAATCCTATTTTTCTACTGTTTTTCATGAATTAAAGGCTGGGATTATGGTCTATAATCACCCATAAATGAGTTTTAATAATCCAATTACTTACCTCTGTGCTACCCACTGATTTTCTCCTTCAAAATTCGTCCAAAAAGCTTTCCTCCGCTCAACAATGGTGTAAAAGAGGGTTTAAGTCGCGGAGGGTTTATTATTTAACTGCCCAGTGATTTGCTCTCCGCGATCTCAGCCTTAGCCCTGCGATCGCACTGACCAATCCCCCAGAACTCCGTGATCGCAACGCAGCTCACGCGACCGCGGTTCAATAGAGCCTCAACCTACGCGATCGCAGCCATTCTCACGCGATCACGAAGAACGTTTGACCTCACTCCCCCCGCACCTGACTGACCCTACGCGATCGCGATCAAGTCAAGGCGATCGCACCCTCACTTCCGCGATCGCGATGCACAAATTTCCCCTGCCTTCCTTTAACCTTACGTGATCGCGGACCATTCCTCGTGATCGCGGTGAACAAATTCCTGCTGCACTAACACCAGAAAACCAACATTTCCCCTAAGTCCAAAAGTGCCCGTTAACCATCCGATATCAATCCCGAGCCCCTCGGGACCCCAACCAAATATACCAATACATCCCATAACATCATTCGAACTTAGTTGCACTCTCGAAACACCAAAACTAACATCAAAACACCAAAATTACATCGGATTCAAGCCTAAGAACTTTGAAATTTCTAAAATTCACCAATGATGTCGAAATTATCCAAATCAACTCCGATTGACCTGAAATTTTGCGGACAAGTCCAAAATGACATTACGAACCTGTTCTAACTGTCGAAATTCCATTTCGACCCCGATAGCCTATTTTCCACTGCCGACCGGAAATCACCAAAAATTAACTTTCGCCAATTCAAGCCTAATTCTACACCGGACATCACAAAATTGTTCTGAACATACTCCTAACTCCCAAATCACCTAACGAAGCTACTCGAACCATAAAATCCGCATTCCGAGGTCGTTTACTAATAAGTCAACTCTTATTTGACTTTTTCCTTTTTAAGGCTATTTCAAAAGGCTAATTGACTGAATTCTCACTACAACCATTCGATTTCAAGCCTATCAACTCTAATACATCAATTACAGTATAACAAATCTATATCAAGTCAATAACAACAATTTTACTGCAAGTTTTTACGGAACGACGGACCGGGTCGTTACACAGTTAGACCACATTAATATTGTTCATTTCCTATTGCTTTTTTTCTTTTTCTTTTTCTTTTTTCCTTTTTGATTTACCCCCTTTAATTTATCTTTTCTTTTAATAACGAAGAACAATGATTTTCAATTATGGGAAGTTGTGAACGTGACGGGAGGTTTTCTTTATATATTTGCTTTTATGTTGTTTTTACTCCTTTTCCACTACTAAAAATATCATGAATAGTTTATATATAGTATATAATAGTTGTATAAATAGTACATGTATTTTTTGGCGTATATTTAATTTGATGATTCAGTTTGTCCTATATTTATCGTATAAATAGTACATGTATGAAAAATATATAGTTGAATAAATATTATTTATATAATATACCACTTGTATATTACTACTATTATATTATATACAACGTATATAATTGATATATATGGAGTATATATACTTGAATAAATATTATTTATATAATATACCACTTGTATATTACTACTATTATATTATATACAACGTATATAATTGATATATATGGAGTATATATACTTGAATAAATATTATTTATATAATATACCACTTGTATGTTACTACTATTATATTATATACAACGTATATAATTGACATATACATATTATATATAATTATTTTGATATGTATAGTGATATATGAAGTATTTTTGGCATATATTTAAATTGATGATATCATATAAATAGTACATGTATGGAATATATTATTGTTGTATAAATATTTTGGGTAAAATGAAAAAAATAAGAGGGGAGAAGCAACTGTAATTTAAGTTAGAAGATAAGAAGAAAGAGAGAGTATGACAGATCCAATGATTTATGCCTCATTAATTGTGTGCATAATCCACACAATGTGCTAATATTGTAAATAAAATCTTCCACTTTTGGAATAAACAAAAAGTGATATTTTTTTCTTAAATATTCTTTAAAAAATGCTCAGCCATGTAGTTTTCTCACAATTATTCTGTAGGTTAAATTGAGTTGAACAATATATAGAGGGTGGTCGCAATATATAAAGTGTTTACATAAACCGCAGCCGTCGCAGTAGGGTGGTTGAACAATATAGTAGAAATCGAACGGGGCGCCCTATTTGGTCGCCCCCATTTAACATATACTAATTTTTTAAATTTTTTTAACTTGTACCCACTTTGAAAATAACTTCAGCCCCCTTTTTCTCGCTGAGCTGAAGTTCGCCGGTTACAAACAAAAACTTCAGCTCTAGAGCTGAAGTTCCCCAGTTACAAAGACAAAAACTTCAGCTCTAGAGCTGAAGTTCCCCAGTTACAATGACAAAATCTTCAGCTCTAGAGATGAAGTTCCCCAGTTACAAAGACAAAAATTTCAGCTCTAGAGCTGAACTTCAGGCCCGTCTACTAGAATGCTGAAGTTTTGCGTGATTGCCTTTGCTACTTCAGCCCCGTATGCTGAAGTTATGTGAATAAGCGGGTACGTTTGTAATTTTTTTTGCAAAGCGGGTATAAGTTAAAACGTGACACAAAAAGCGGGTACGAATGCAAATGCCCCAACAATATATAGTGGGTGTTTGGATTGATTTTTAAGCTGGTCAAATTATCTTTTAAACTCTTTTTGGCTTTTTACAAAGTTTAGAAAAATTAAAAAGTGTTTAAAATAAGTTAAAAATGACTTAAAACAAACTAAAAGCAATAAGTTGGGCAACCCCAACTTATTATTTTTTGGCTTAAAAGCTATTTCTGTTGAAAATTTACTTTTTTTAAGTCAATACAAACGGACTCATAGTGTCTATAATATTAATATGGGTTAGTCTTATATTTTGATGATCTAACAAACTTTATGTCAAGAACTAGATAAAGGACCTGATGCGTAACCAGCATAACCAGTCAGCATAAACTCAAGAAATCTGGGCAGTGTACGCCTGAACTCACTGGAAACAGATTAGGGACCCGATCCCTTGACATTCCCCTGACATAAGTGCAAGTTAGCTCTACAGCTGGAAAGCTGTGACATAAAGTGACTTCCTGCAACTGTGCACGCTACAGTGCATAACAGTGCAACAGTCACTTCCCATTGGTTGAAGAGTGTACCAACTAAGCATGGGTATCCTTCTTGGGATGTCCTGGGGATATAATATCTTGTTTGGAGACAAACAAGACATTTACTTGAGCATTTACTCACATTCTCTCAAGCATTGAAGACTCAAGTGTGTCAAGAACAAGAAGACAACTCCACTAAAACGGACCAGGTTCACTACGTGTTCTTAGATGTCCTTTAGTTGAGTTGTAATCTTGTTTTGTTTCTATTCCTATCTTGCTTTCTTAGAAGCTTTGTCTTATGAATCTCTAAATCATAAACCATCTGTGTTTGTGTTGTGACTAGCCTTAGTCATAAGTCAAAGTCTTTGTAACTAAGTTAGTATCAAAGTGGCTTGTAGTAAGTACTACAAGTTAGTGTGTAAAAGTCTTTGTAAGAGAGTCATTACAAAGTGGCTTGTAATAGTTGAGATTACAAGTTAGTGAAGTTGAAATTCTACCAGTGTAGGTCGTGGTTTTTTGTCCCCTTGAGTTGGGATTTTTCCACGTAAAAATCATGTGCCTCTTTTACTCACCGTCTCTATTTATAAATCTGAGGGAACTGGTAAAGTACTAGGTTTCTTTGCTGTTGGTGTACTCATAGAAACTATCAATTGGTATCAGAGTAGGTTATTTCTAAAAGGTTAACACCTATAAAGGATCTCTAATGGATTCTCCACCCAACTATGAAGAAGAACAATCAACATACCGACCTCCTAGATTCAATGGTCAGTACTACGGGTGGTGGAAAACTTGTATGCATGACTTTATAATGGCTGAAGATTTCGAACTGTGGGATGTCATCTGTGACGGTCCACATGTTCCTATGAAGAAGGTTGGAGAAGCTGGGTTATTGGTGCCTAAGACCAGGAAGGAATACAATGACGTTGATAGGAAGGTTGTGGAGAAGAACTTTCGTGCCAAGAAAATCTTGGTATGCGGTATAGGACCTGATGAGTACAATAGAATCTCAGCTTGCCAATCGGCAAAGGAGAATGGGAAGCTTTGCAAACTGCTCACGAAGGAACAACTTAAGTCAAGCAGTCCAAGATTTACATGCTCACAACTGAGTATGAGCTGTTCCGAATGAAGGATGATGAGTCTATACAAGACATGCATACTAGATTCACTTTCATCATAAATGAGCTTCACTCTCTAGATGAAATAATTCCCAGAAACAAGCTGGTACGGAAGATTCTAAGTGTCTTACCTAGTTCTTGGGAAAGTAAAGTGAATGCTATTACTGAAGCAAAAGACCTACAAACTCTAACCATGGATGAGTTGATTGGGAATCTGAAGACATACGAGTTGAAGAAGAAGAAAGACAGTGAGATAAGAGAACCAAAAAGGGAAAAGAACCTGGTTCTAAAAGCTGAAGACAATGACTCAAGTGAAGAAGATGGTGACATGGCCTATCTTACTAAGAGATTTTAAATGATGGTTCGAAGGAATGGTGGTATACTAAGAAGAGGTAGTTCAAGCAAACCAAGGAACTATGATCTCTTCCACAAGTGTGGAAAGCCAGGGCATTTCATCAAGGACTGTCCACTTTTGAAGGAGGAGCCCTACAAGCACAACTCTGACAAGATAGCAAAGAGGAACCAGGTTCCTGACAAACGATTCAGCCGTAAAAGTGCAGCTGACAATGTTGTGAAGCAAGCTCTTGCTGCTTGGGGAGATTCCTCTAGTGAATCAGAAGAGGAACAAGAAGCAGGAAACAGTTCCATGATGGCAGTAGAGAACGAGGCCAAGGAGTACGATTCACTGTTCGCTCTAATGGCCCAGTCTGATGATGATGAAGAAGGTGAAAATGATGAGGTAAATTTCAGGGATGTTCAGAGAAATCTGATTTCCTACTCCTTTAAAAAGGTAATGTCATTAGCAAATTTTCTTATTGATGCCTACTACAACCTAGTTGACGATAAAGATGCCTTGACCATAGAGTTAGGAGAAGCTGAACAATCTAGAGATGATCTAGTCGTTTGTGTGGTAGATTTGAAAGAAACCATAAGTGATCTTGAAAAGGAAAAAGAATCTCTAACCTATAGACTAAACAGTGTAGAAAATGTGAGAGATGACTTGATGGTAGTAGTTGTGGACCTAAAAGGGACCATAAGTAATTTTGAGAAAAAAAAGGAAGAGTTAGTTGAAAAGAAAAATAGTGCAGAAGATGAGAGAGATGATCTAACTGTAGTGGTAGTAGACCTGAAGGAAATAGTGAAGAACCTGAGCAATGAAAAGAATACTTTAGTTGAGAAAATCAATGTTGTTGAACAAGAAAGAGATGATCTTTTGGTGGTAATCACAGACCTAGAGGAAACAATTGGGGAACTAAAATTATAACATAGGGAAGTGAGTATAGAGAAAGGGAAGGAGGTATCTAGTGAGAAGTACATTAAGCTTGAAAAGGAATTAAATGACGTCAAAACAAGCATGTGTTGTGAAGTTGAGAAAAACAGGCAAGTTCAAGCTGAAATGGTTAAACTAAAAATTGATCTTGAAAAATCACTGAAATAGACCTAGTCCACATATGCTGTCACTGCCATGTACTTTAACAACAGTGGAAACAAGAAAGGGATCGGGTTCCAAAAGGAGAAAATTCCTTACAACCCTCACAACAAGTATGTCACTGTCCCAAACAACTGGCTCTATACCCACTATGGGAATAATGGGCACTTTAAAGAAAGTTTCCCTGCCAGAGTTCAATCTGTTCATAAAAACAAAGTGCTTGCTGACAAAGTGACTCCAAAAGGGGGACCAAGTCCCTCTAAGAAAAATCAATTCTTGCATGCATGGACTAGAAGAGCTCTTATTCATCCTTTTCCTAACCACAAGGGACCCAAATTTGTTTGGGTTCCTAAATCTAACCCTTAATTTATATGTGCAGGGACTAGTGAGAGGAATAGGAGTACAATGGATCATGGAAAGTGGATGCTCAAAGCACATGACTGGGAACACCATGGACTTTCTCTCACTAAAAGCCCTGCAAGGAGGAGATGTATCCTTTGGCAATGGAAAAAAGGGTTACATTCTCGGTGTTGGAAGGGTTGGAAGATCTCTTGAACACTCAATTGAGAATGTGTACTATGTAGACGGATTGAAGTATAGTCTCTTGAGTGTTTCTCAAATATGTGATAAAGGAAACAAAGTAGAATTCTTGTCCAAAGTGTGTACAGTTACTAGCCTAGTAACTAGTGAAGTGGTGTTGATAGCCAAGAGGCACAAGAATATCTATGTTGCTGATTTTGAATCGCTGGAAGCTGGTGAGGTAAACCGCTTAAAGGCAGTTGATGATGATGCATAACTGTGGCATAGAAGACTGGGTCATGCAAGCTTCTCTCTGTTGAATAAGCTGATACAGAAGGACCTGGTTCGCGGTCTGCCCAACTCAAAGTTCAATGAGAAGAGAGTATGTGATGCATGTGCCAGAGGAAAACATGTGAAATCATCCTTTAAGCCAAATAAGGATGTTAGAACATCAAAACCTCTTGAACTTCTTCACATGGATTTGTGTGGTCCTATGAGAATTCCAAGCAGAGGTGGAAAGAAGTACATTTTCGTGATTGTGGATGACTATTCAAGATTCACTTGGACGTTGTTTCTTAGAGAAAAAGATGAGACCTTTGAAGTGTTTGTGGAATTTGTCAAGAAAATCCAAGTGAAGATGGAGTTGAAAGTAGCGTGCATCAGATCCGACCATGGGACGGAATTTGATAATGCAAAATTTGATGAGTTTTGCAATGAAAATGAATCACTCATAATTTCTCAGCTCCAAGGACTCCTCAGAAAAATGGTGTGGTCGAAAGGAAAAACAGAACTCTGAAAGACATGGCACGAACAATGCTTATTGACAGTGGGATTGCAAAAATATTTTGGGCTGAGGCAATCAACACTGCGTGCTATTTGGTGAACAGGTGCATGATTAGGTCCATCCTGAACAAAACCCCCTATGAGCTTCTCAATGGACGAAAGCCAAAGATAAATCATCTGAGAGCCTTTGGATGCAAATGTTATGTACTAAACAATGGGAAAGATCAACTTGGAAAATTTGATGCAAAAAGTGATGAAGGAATCTTTTTGGGATACTCCTCTCAAAGAAAATCCTACAAAGTGTACAACAAGAGAACTCAATGTGTAGAAGAGATTGTTCACGTGCTATTCAATGAGACACCTTTCCCAAACAAGGAAGGAAATGGTGATGATCAAGGTAATGAACCACCTTTGGTTCTTGGAGAAATATCGGATGTCTCAAATGGCAAAGCTGACATGATGATCCAGATGAGGGAAATAAGTGAATGCAGCGCAACCACTTCCTCAAATCCACATGAGGAACCTGGTACCCTAATTACTACCACTGAAGATGAAGAAAGAGTTAGAGATGCTGTGCAGGGCACTCCACAGGTAGCGGAACAAGGAATGCAGAGAAACCCTTCTGATGTACCAAGTTCCTCCACAAACCAAATCCAAGTCCCAAATTGGAAACACAAAAGCTCTCATCCCCTTGATAACATAATTACTCCCTTTGATTCAGGAGTTCAAACTAAATCCAAAACCAAAAAATTCCTAGCCTTTTCAGCCTTCCGATCCCAAATAGAACCAAAAAATATCAAGGAAGCTCTGAAGGATGCAGATTGGATCGTTGCTATGCAAGAGGAGCTACATCAGTTTGAGAGGAACAAGGTTTGGCACCTGGTACCTCGACCCTCAGATAGAACCATTATATGAACCAGGTGGGTGTTCAGGAATAAGCTGGATGAAAATGGGAATACCACAAGGAACAATGCAAGGCTTGTTGTTCAAGGATACAATCAGGAAGAAGGGATTGATTATGATGAGACGTTTGCTCTTGTTGCTCGTATGGAAGCTATCCGGATTCTCATTGCCTTTGCATCTCATATGGAATTCACTTTGTTCCATATGGATGTGAAGAGTGCATATTTGAATGGTTTTCTCAAGGAGGAAGTGTACGTCAAGCAACCTCCTGGCTTCGAAAGTCATGTACATCCTGATTATGTTTTCAAATTGGACAAGGCTCTATACGGATTGAAACAAGCTCCTAGAGCTTGGTATGAGAGACTGTCAAAGTTTTTGCTGGACAATGGGTTCACTCGAGAAAAGATTGACAACACACTGTTCTGAAAAAATGGGGAAGGAACTTGCTCATTGTTCAGGTGTATGTGGATGACATCATATGTGGGGCGAAAACATACTCACTATGCAAGGAATTTGCCAAACTCATGGGTAGTGAGTTCGAGATGAGTATGATGGGGGAAATGAACTTCTTTCTAGGTCTTCAAGTGAAGCAGTCCACAAAGGGAACTTGCATCAGTCAGTAGAAGTGCATCAAGGAGCTGCTGAAGAGATTCGACACGGAGGAATCAAAAGTGATCGACACCCCTATTGCAGTCGCAACTAATATTGACATGGATGACTCTGGATCACCTATTAACCAAATAATGTACATAGGGATCATTGGATCTCTACTCTGCCTCACTGCAAGCAGGCCAGATATTGTGTTTAGTGTGGGGTTGTGTTCAAGATTTCAATCAAATCCTAAGGAGTCTCATCTGAAGGCAAACAAAAGAATCCTACGCTATCTCAAAGGCACACAGGACTTGGTCATGTACTATCCTTCAGGTGACAATTTCAATCTTGTTAGTTATGCTGACGCTGATTATGCAGGTTATCAAGTGGACAGGAAAAGCACTTCAGGAATGGCTCATTTCCTTGGATCTTGCCTAATTTCATGGGGGACGAGGAAGAAAAACCCAGTGGCTATCTCCACATCTGAAGCAGAATATGTTGCAGCTGCATCTTGCTGTGCTCAACTACTGTGGATAAAACAACAATTGGAGGATTTTGGGGTATACATTGACAGTCTGCCACTTCTATGTGACAACACCAGCGCCCTCAACATGGCGAAGAACTCGGTTCAACACAAAAGGACCAAGCATATTGATGTGAGACATCATTTCCTCAGAGACAATGTTGAAAAGGGGCACATTTGCATGAAGTTTTGTTGCACTGAAGATCAAATTGCAGACATATTCTTCAAGGCAATAAGCAGGGAACACTTTGAGAAAAACAGGATGGCACTAGGGTTGATGAAACCTAATTGAGGACCTGGTTCCCTTACGTTGGCTATGAAAGTTACTCTCAGGTACAATTAGCTAAAGCATTTTCTGACTAAGCCTAACTCACATCAATACCGTTACAGGTAGACAGGCATGGTGATTACAAAAATTAAAGGTACGACATTGTAGTGCAAAAGGAAGCTGAAAACCCTTTATCAAAAATAGGTACAAGACCTGGTTTCTGTGCCCCAGGTTAGTAGTTATGTGCTTTCTATGCCTCTCTCAAAAAGTAACATATTAATTACTACTGCCACATCATCCGACTTTCAGTGTCTGTGTCTATCACGTCTATCTCTCAAATCCTTTCTCTGCAAATAATACTCTGTTCTACACTCTCTGTATTTATCTCTTAAGATGGCAGATGAAAAATCATCTTCTCCCTCTCCTAACACTGACTCCAAGCTCATTCCATCGGAGGTTTAGTCCACTTCTCTCCCAGATGTTATCATTCCCAAACCTGATTCCTCGTCACTACCTGCTGATGATTCTCTCTCTCCAAAACCCACTGATCCTCTCTCTTCTGAACAACCCAAAGAAGCCCTAGAAAATGGCCCTCCTCAGACCTCTGAAGCCTCTAAGGATGATCCTTACCAATATATGAACTCCTCTCTCCTTGAATCTACGACTCCCATGTAGTCTCCTGAAAAAGAGGTGGCAAAAATATTATGGCCATTGCTTCTGAGAGTCTTCCTTATGAAGGAGATTCTTCCCTTCCTGAGCCTCAGGGGGAAAAACCTCCATTCTTAGGAGATGAGGGGACCCTGGTCTTGTTTGAATCCCCTGTTCATGACTCTATCAAAGATAAGTCTGGTGAGGAACCAGGTTCTCTTCCCGCAGAAACCAACTAGGAACCTATCTTCTATACACCACCTCTAGAGTCCATTCTTCCCCTGTTTGAGCCTACTAACGAGGATGATGAGGATGAGATGGTCTTGAGTGCTTGCTTTAAGCTTCGCCAAAAAGTGGTTACTCCTGAGCTATCTTCCAAGCGACCATCCACTCGGTTGCAAAAGAAAGAGGCATTTGACTCTGCTCTGGAAAAGAGAAAGAAAAGCAGTAAAAAAATGAAGAAGCGACTGATGAAGGAAGGGAAAGTGGTGGTGGATGAAACCATTCCAATGGTGGAGGTAGAAGAGGATGCAGAAGAGGAACCAAGTTCCCTGTTGACAAGGAAATCTAACTCTAAAAAGTATGTAGTTGGAGTTTCGGATGAAGGGCTAAAGAAACAACATGTGTCACCTGCGAGGAGTAGTGAGAAGCTCAAACGAGCTGTGGTTGATGAAGCTGCTACCAAAGAATCTGTGGCTGTTGAGAGTAAAAAGGGAAGTCTGTGGTAAAGTTAGGAAAAAGAAAAAGGGAAATAGAAACTGCTGGGGGACCCGGTTCATAACAAGAGAAAGTGAGGAGTAAAAGGGTGTTACGGGGTCGGATGTTTGACCCGGAGATCTATGATATGGCTAGAATGAGACAACTTGTAGCCATAGTTGAGTTCCAGAAGTGGGACCATCTCTTAAACGTGAGTGTGCCTAGGATGCTGTACAAGAATTTTATGCATCCCTCTTCACCACTGTCGGGGATCATGTTTGTGTTCTCGTTAAAGGAGTTGATATTGTATTTGATGACGCTGCTTTGGGAACGGTCCTTCAAGTTCCATCTAAGGGAATGTCTTCTGTAAAAACTACTACTGCTGCTTGTTAGGGAAACTTTCGGCGAGCCATTGTAAAGGAGGGAACAATTTAGCAAGGGGAATGGGTCCACAAGAAAGCTATGCTCCCTGTTTACCAGCTTCTTTGTGAACTTGTGAATAAGGTACTTCTCCCCCTTGCTGAAAGGAGATCTATTGCCTCCAAGGCTGATTTGACATTGACGGAGGCCCTTGATTCATTCACCCCTATAAATTTGCCTGCACTTATGATTGAACACATGGGGAAGGTGGTGAATGTCAAGGACGATAATCATGGGTTACCGTATGGTTTCCTACTTACTCGGGTATTTGAGTTCTACAAGGTGCCTGTTGAAAATCCACGAGTAGGGACCCGCAAGCAGACCTTCTCAAAGATAACCTTAGAAGAATGTAAATGTTTTGAGCGAGTTGGGGGTAGCAATTCAACAATATCTCAATTGATCAATGTGCTGAATGATGCAAATGAAGTGATCAGGAAGTTGAAGGCTCAGAATGCCATCTTGGAGACTTAGTTGAGTCAATCCTCTAGGGACTTTGTGCAGTTAATCCTTACAATGAGGATGTTGCCCGCTTGACCAAGGAAAACACTGAGCTTAGGCAGCAAGTTGAGAACCTGCGGGAGAAACTTCTAGAGGAACAAATGTCTGCAAATGCACGCATGGATTTGGTTCTCAAGACTCTGGTTGCCTCCTCCTCCATGCCTTCCTCTTCTAGTGCCCCTAGGATTCTGTCTGTGTCCTGTCCTTTTATGCTTTTGATGATCGTGGCTGGTAGTTCTTATTTTGTTTTTTTGTGTGTTTGGTAATTGGATTTCACCTAGCTGCTCCCGTTTAAACAGTCCAAATTAAGTCTTTGTTTTCCTAAGGAAAGACTTATATGTATGATTTTTTCTCTCTCTTAATTAATCAACTCTCTTTTGCTATATATAATGCTTGTTTCCTTTGTCTTTCTGTTTTCTATCATGTTGTGTGCACACATGGGGCATGAGTTAACTATGTTAGACTTATTTATGCTTTCTTTCTGTTTGTTTCTTTTTATGATGCCAAAAGGGGGAAGATAATTAATGGCAAGAATTAAAGGGGAAGCACATAGACATGGGGAACAATATGGGGTCCTGATGTTTTGTCTGTTTCCTAATGTTTTATCTGGTTAAGTTAGCCTGTAAAACCGTTCATCAATTTTAAAAGTTTGTCATCATCAAAAAGAGGGAAATTGATAGGTTAGTCTTATGTTTTGATGATCTAACAAACATTATGTCAAGAACCAGATAAATGACCTGATGCGTAACCAGCACAACCAATCAGCATAAACTCAAGAAATATGGGCAGTGTACGCTTGAACTCATTGGAAACAGTTTAGGGGCCAGATCCCTTAACATTCCCCTGACAAAAGTACAAGTCAGCTCAACAGCTAGAACGCTGTGACAAAAAGTGACTGCCTGCAACTATGCACGCTACAGTGCAATAACAGTGCAGCACTCACTTCCCATTGGTTGAAGAGTGTACCAACTAAGCATGGGTATCCTTCTTGGTATGTCCTAGGGATATAATATCTTGTTTCTAGACAAACAAGGCATTCACTCGAGCATTTACTCACATTCTCTCAAGCATTGAAGAGCTGCTCCAGCATTGAAGACTCAAGTGTGTCAAGAACAAGAAGAAAACTCCACTAAAACGGACCAGTTTCACTACGTGTTCTTAGGTGTCCTTTAGTTGAGTTGTAATCTTGTTTTGTTTCTATTGTATCTTATCTTTCTTTCTTAGAAGCTTTGTCTTAGGAATCTCTAAATCATAAACCATCCGTGTTTGTGTTGTGACTAGCCTTAGTCATAAGTCAAAGTCTTTGTAACTAAGTTAGTATCAAAGTGGCTTATAGTAAGTACTACAAGTTAGTGTGTAAAAGTCTTTGTAAGAGAGTCATTACAAAGTGGCTTGTAATAGTTGAGATTACAAGTTAGTGAAGTTGAAATCCTACCAGTGTAGGTCGTGGTTTTTGGTCCCCTTGAGTTGGGATTGTTCCATGTAAAACTCATGTGCCTCTTTTACTTACCGTCGCTATTTATAACTCTGAGGGAACTGGTAAAGGACCAGGTCTCTTTGTTGTTGGTGGACTCATAGAAACTATCAAGTATCTACACCACTCGCTTATAGAAGTTCGCTCGAACACTCTAACGAGTTTTTTTTTTTCCGATTCGGCTCAAATACCTATTTAAAGTGTTTTCGCCATCCCTAGTGTTAGCCCCTTGACAAAGTTCTTCAGCAGATGTGGGTTGTGAAAAGGATTTTCATGATGGCCTTGGTACACAACCTGAAAAATAGGGCAATATCATGACGGTCAGCTTAGTATGACTGACTATGCGGGGTTGACAAACGCACCTTCACGGAGGCAAGGCGCATTTCACATGGATGTGCGCGTTGTCATAACAATGACAAGGAAAAGCCAAGTCGTAGCAGGGGCCAAGGCATGGAAAGACAAGGCAAACAGCAATTGCAAGGGCATGGACAAATTTGATCAAGTCGGGAGCGACCTGACATAAGCGGACAACTAAGGCAACGGATGTGTGCGACTAAGTCAATGGGCGGCAAGATGTGGTCATGACATTGGGGTGGAGCAGTGTAAAAGGATAAGGTTGGGTGCAATTCCAGCCTTGGGCGTGCAGTAGCTGGCCAAAATAAGCACATGAAGTGCGCATGATAGGCGGTTGAGCGGTTACAACTTCCCCATCAAGCTTGATTGGTCATGGGCTAAGTGGAGGCACATTTTTTATCATGGCTGATTGTGTGGCTTAGTGATACACATTTTTAGCATTTTTCATATGTTTTCTCATCAGTTGGGGCTTGTCAACTAATTGTCTAATAAATTGTCAAGTGTAATTGGGCAGTCTGCACTATAAATATGTGCATAAGGCTGTCCCAAATGGGCAAAAAACTTAGTCTTGTGGCAAGTGTTAGCCAAAAAACGTCTAATTGCTGAAAGATGTTAATGGTAGCGCAGAATTGAGGGAAATGATTTTGCATTGGAGGCACTAGTCGGAACTGTTGATGGTGATCAATTTCTGACTATTATGACTCGTCTCGCCTATCTTGAGGCTGAGATGAACAGGCTGCCAGGAGGCACAAATTTGAAAGCGGAAAATGGGTTGCTGCGTCGTGGTGTTGGCAATGATGATGCATAGTAGGGAAGATCATACCAAGGTCAAAATTCCGGAGCCTAAAGAGTTTAATGGTGCAAGGAGTGCCAAGAAACTCAAAAACATTCCTATGGGATATGGAGCAATACTTTAAGGCTGCCCATGTGCGAGATAATGACAAGATCACCATTACGACTATGTACTTGGTGGACGATGCAAAGATTTGTTGGCGGACGCACGTGGAAGACGATGTAAGTGATGGTAGGCCGGAGATTCACTCTTGGGAAGGTCTGAAAAAAGAGTTGAAGGATCAATTCTTTCCTAGCAATGCATGCTGAATTGCTAGAGATCGTTTGAAGAAGTTGAAACAAACTGGAACAGTCAGGGATTATATCAAATATTTCAGTTCTTTGATACTAGATATAAGCAACATGTCTGAGAAAGACAAGCTGCAAAATTTTCTTTACAGGTTGCAGTCGTGGGCGCAGATGGAACTACGAAGGCAGAACATGAAAGACCTTCATAGTGCCATCGCTGATGTGGATGCATTGGGAGATTTCTGGCTGGGACAAGACAATTCTGATTTCTCTACTATTTCAAAGTCCAAAGACGGGAATAAGGACAATGCAAAAGAGAGGAGGAAAAATGGGAATGAAAAGGGAAATGTTGTTGAGGGCAATGGCAATGGGAATGAAAAGGAATGCACTGGACCTTCGACAAAGAAGGGACAAAACAACAAGTTTGATGGTTGTTTTATTTGTAAAGGACCGCACATGGCGAGGGACTGTCTGAATCTTGAATGGTGTAAAACTTTGTTTGCTGAAGAAAAGGGTGAATATGAGCCGAACGAAGAAGAACATGAGCTTGAGGGCAATGGCAATGGGAATGAAAAGGAATGCACTGGACCTTCGACAAAGAAGGGACAAAACAACAAGTTTGATGGTTGTTTTATTTGTAAAGGACCGCACATGGCGAGGGACTGTCTGAATCTCGAATGGTGTAAAACTTTGTTTGCTGAAGAAAAGGGTGAATATGAGCTGAACGAAGAAGAACATGAGCACGAGACAACATATTTAGGGCCTATGATGTTGCTGAAAAATGCGGAAACTGCTTCGTCGAGTACGACGGATACTTTAGGTGGGGGTGATTTGTTATCCCCTTGACAAAGTTCCTCGGCAGATATCGGTTGTGACAAGGATTTTCATGATGGCCTTGGCACACAACCTGAAAAATAGAGCAACATCATGACGGGCAGCTCGGCATGGTTGACAAACGCACCTTAACGGAGGCAAGGCGCATTTCACATAGACGTGTGTCGCGCCCCTTTTTCTCGCAAAATCGGGTTTCGACACGTGACAACTCTTTTAAGGAAGGATGTTAAAAGAGAGAGCCGTAACCTAATGGATTTGAGGTGCGTTAGGGCTCCTATTTGCAAATAACTCAAGTTTAACCAATTTGCGTCACCAAAGGTCGGGTAAGGGCTCAAATTACCTTGAGGAGAAGGTGTTAGGCACTCCTCGAGGTCCACAACTATGAGTCCAGGCCAAACTCGAATTATATTAATTAGTCCAAACAAAGAAAAAAGATAAAATCGGGCAAATAAGCAAATAATTTATATTTGAGGCAAAGGTGGGCGGGGGGGGGGGGGG
>ML278051.1:27312-53402 GCA_005239495.1 Nicotiana undulata
AGGGAACATGAGTGAAGAAAAGGAAGGGGTATGGGTAAGAGTACGGGTACAGGGAGGAATAAATAAAGTTGGATCTATTTTTATTTTTTTATTATTGAATTTTATCGTATTCATGCGCTTTATACCTGTAATTAACTCGCAATTGACCACATCAGCTATAATACTTTCACATAAGCATAGTCAACGGTCAATGATATTTATTAATATTCATTTCCTCAAGTAGAGGTTTTCAAATGGGAAACCCAAGAGTTTATATATCGTGTTTACAAACTGATGCAAGTTTGAGTGGCCACGAGGCCATTTGGCCTAAACACTAAATGCATTTTTCCTTTTCTTTTTCTTTGTCGGTGTACTAGATTCCACCTAGAATCAGGGGCGAATGTATATTATAAGAAGGGGTGGATACACCACCTGTAACGATTCGACCGATCATTTTGAGATTTAGCGCGTCGTCCGGTGGTTTGAGGCCTTGAGCAGCTTCACTTCATGTTTTTTGACTTGTACACGTAGTCGGCATCGAATTTCGGAAGGTTCAGAGTTGATTCGGATGTAAAATTCTCAGTTCAGAAGCTTTAAGTTGGAAGTATTGACTAAGGTTTGACTTTTGAGTGAACGACCTTGGAATTGGGATTAGAAGATTCCAATAGGTTCGTATGATAATTTCTGACTTGGGCATATGTTCGGGTTGAGTATCGGGCGGTCCAGGAGCATTTTAGCGCTTATTATCGAATGTTGGCAATTCGAAGGTTTTTGAATTTTCTATGTTTGGTTTAAAGTAGACTTTGGTGTTATCGATGTTAGTTTGGGGCTATGAGCCTTGTAAAAGGTTCGTATTGTGATTTATGACTTGTACATAAAGTTTGGCATCATTCCGAAATGTTTAAGTGTAATTCGGACACGTCGTCAAAGTTTGAATGTATGAAAGCTAAAAAGAGCATTTGATCGTCAATTCATGTTTTTAGTGTTGTTTGGTGTGATTTAATGTCACGAGGAGGTTTGTGTTATATTTTGGGACTAGTTTGTGTAATTGGATGGGGGCCCGGAGTATCAGATGTGTTTCTGATGTGTTTCGGATGTGTTTGGGTTGTGTTGCGCTCTTATTTGATGTTTCAGCGTCGTTTTATTGGGTATAAAGGATACTATATTGAGAAAATGGCCTTTCATTTGTGATTGGACTAAACCATTCGATAAGTATCGTAATATGGAGTCATAGCTAAAAGAACTGTTACACCCCATGTTTTCATACGTGAGAGTACGTCATAAGTCAATTGATGTAAGCTCAGAAATAAGATTATTTTTTGAAGCATATAAAGTAATTTAATCATGTTACCTTGGAGGTTACAAATATTTAAGATCATGAATAACAATTGACAAGAGGGTTGGAAAGCTTAGAAGTTAAACCAATTGAAGAAAATAAGTTTCGTCGAAAGTCGACGAGTTTGGAATATTATAACATGTACTTTAGGGTGAGACTATGGTTCATTACATGATAAGGAGGTAATTATATGATTTATTTTTGTCGTATGATAGTAGTGTGCCACGTTTTGAAGTCAAGCAAGTTGTGGAACAAAAGTTGGCAAAGATCAACACAAGTTACATTCATAAATTTGGTGAAACTTAGGTCAAATGTATCTGATCTTTTCTCCCAATATATTTGGAATTAGGAAATTATCTACCTACCAAATTGAATATCTACGAGTCTAGTTTCCAACGCATTAAACCATTCATTGATACGACATAGGAGTAGAGAGATATTTACAATATCGCGAGACTGCACAAACATCATAAGTGACAAGTGGGTGTGTCACTAAAGCTTTTTAAGCAATACATTTCGTGTGTTATATGAGGTTTTATTGGGACATATTATATACCAAATTGAATATCTTGGAATTTAGTTTCCAACTCTCTTAACCGTTTGTTCATACGACATCCAGATAAAAAGATATAAGCGTCGGAAGATGAGTCATTGCTAGGGTGCCAAGCTAGCACCTCTTTGACTTTTCCAAAGTTGATATATATAAGTTTTAGGACGGCTTTCTCTTCATTTTTCAGTATAACACGACCATAGAACAACCATAAACATCTATAAGCTCTCTTCTAGGATTGCAAAGAAGATTATCATCCAAGGCATGAAATCGAGAAGCGATAACATCAAAATGATCCCTACGACGTAAGTGTCATTGTACCGCCTCTCTTTTTTCTTTGTAGTTAGATTTTGGAAGGTACTTCATAGTTAGGAAACGTCTAATGCCTGTATTTAAGTGTTTAAATATCAAGAAAGGTTGACAAATGTGTTTCCTAATAGTTAGAACTCACGAGGCGGTGATAGGAAGCCGTGAGTTCGGGGTATTTGACTTGTAGTGGACTGTTTGTGGGTTGTTTCGTGTTGGCCTCTTGTGCTGATATTTTATGGAGTTTTGGAGGATAAAAGGTTTGGGAAAATAACACATAATTACAGAACGGTGGTCTGGTTGTTCGTCGTTATGTTTTAAGGTTGTTTGACACTACTTTTGTTGTCGTTTTATGTATGAAGTGATTAAGGTGTGTAGCCTGTTTTGTGGTATATTGTCATGAAGATAAGGTTGGAAAATGATGCATATATGTTGTTATTGTTTTATTCATGGTGTTGTTGGTATATGATATTGGAGGAGGACCTTGTTACAGGGGAGATGCTGCCCAAATTTACGTAAATGAGCTACTAGTTTAAGTTGCGGACTTAGCCTTTGCTCAACACTGATTTTGAATCTCCTTATGTTGTGGTAGATTTAGTTGAGTTGTTTTTCTTGTAAGTTATTAAAGACTCAACGGAGTTAAGGTATGTTAAGGATCGTCCTTCATTCTTTTGGCATGATCTTAAAGTGAAACGAACATAAACGATACGCTATTTCATAATGAATCTACTCCTAGCAACTAAGGTTGTACATGTTATTCTTTCCTTACAAAGTTATTCTATAAAATTATGTATGCTCCTTGAGTCTTAGTGAAGTTCATAATAATGGTATGATGTCCATAATGTTAATCGAAGGTGAAACTACCTTACGTCACTCCGAAAGGTTTAGAGCGTGATTCCATGAGCCCAACATGCATTATATATAGTATCTATTTTACTCTACCGCACTATAGTCGGCCGTGTACGGCATCTATTGTGCAACCACTTATCAGTTGGGTTTATCGAGATCCACGTGGCCGGGTACAATTCTACCGAGCCTTATGATGGCCGGGTATGTTTTTACCGAGTCCTCTTCGAGGCCGGGTATGATGTGATGATGATGATGCCCACAGAGGCGGATGTTTTTAAAATATTATGTATATATATTTATCACGCATTTCATGTCACTATCTCTCAGAAGCACTCAGATGCTACAGGTTGTATCTGCTACATCTCTCTTTACATTACTGTTCTTAGTTATGCTTTTCTACCTTACATACTCAGTACTTTATTCATACTGACGTCCCTTTTGCTTAGGGATGTTGCGTTTCATGCCCGCAGGTCCCGATAGACAGGTTGACAGTCCTCCTAGTAGGCTATCAGTTCAGCGGAAGGTATTGCTGCACTCCACTTGCTCCAAAGTTGCCTATTTTGTCAGTATGATAGGGACATGCGCTGACTGGTAGGGCGGGGCCCTGTCCCAACCTTTTTGATGTTTATGTACTCTTAGAGGCTTGTAGATGAATGTCAGGTATATGGATACTTGTATGGCCTTGTCGGCCTATGTTTTGAGTTTACAAATGGTTATGTCAGCCTTATAGGCGCGTATGTCACATGTATAAGTTTATATATTATTTTAGATCATCCTATGTCTAGCATTCCCTTATGTGTTATTTAGATTATGTCATGATGATCATTTTGGCACATTTACCCATGATAGTACGATAAGAAAGATATGTTATGTTGGTACTCGGTTGAGTAAAGTACCGGGTGCCCGTCGCGGCCCATAAGTTGGGTCATGACAGAAGTGGTATCAGAGCAGTTTTGTGCTAGGGATGTCTACAAGTCGTGTCTAGTAGAGTCTTGTTTATGGGTGTGTTGTGAAACACACATATAAGCAGGAGGCTACAGGGAATTTAGGTTTGTCACTCTTTCTTCTTACTCTAGATCGTGTGGTAGAGCTCAACCGTAAGAATTCAATTTCCTAAATTATATCTTATTCATAATACGATGATGCCTACATCTAGAAAGACGGTTGGTAAGATATTGCATATGGATGTGAAAGAGTTGATTCAGAGGAACTCGATTTTGCATGATGCTTGATCGGCGCCTATCTACAACACTAGAGAGTAGCAAGGTGAGGGTTGAAACAGCTTTTACCCTAACGGGTCGGGATCGAATCTACAGGGAGTTACGATTGTTGGAGTTGAGTTCCTAAATGATCTAGTAGTGTGGCGTGTCTCTAATTACACTTCTCATAAACTTGGTTTTGATATTTGAACTATGGTTTAAACTAATTAAATTTTCTAATTGACTAACTAATATCTTTTTGCATGTTTTTTGAATAGATAAAAGGGACTAGGGCTATGACTTTCTCCTAGGTGAATACTCAACGAGATCTAAAACCTCAGGAAAATACGTTATGTTGGGGATTGTGATATAGCCAATGCACGAAAGTACTCATTCTATACCTCTCGGTAGCTCGAGTGACTTTGCCCTAATTGACTCTCTCGAGACCAATTGGGTGTCAAATTTGTGCAAGCAATTTAGGCTCAAGTAGGGTATTACTATCTATAGGTTTAACCCATTAATTGGGATTATCAATCTCTTGGTTACATCCCAATTCCTTGTTGGACTGATTTTCCTAGACTCAAGTTCTCTTTCTCAAGAAGAACCCAAGTCAAATAGGCACCAATTAGTGTTTGCAACCACTAGTTTATCATGAAGAACACAAATCACCCCAAATACCAATTACCCATAAACATCTAAGCCTCAAAGTAAAGGACCCATCAAATACTCACACTAGAGTTGAGCCACAACCCTAGCTAATGGGTCTAGCTACTCATGATAAGAGAAGAAATCAGAGAAATAGATGAAGAATAACCCATATAATATAATTGCAAACTAAAATTTAAAGATTAAATGTTAAAACACTTCTAAAATTACTCAAAGTAGCGTAACAATATCGTTCACGAGCTCCCTCTTACTCTGAAGTACAAAAGCTTACCTAAAAATGGGAAAAGAAACTATTTATACTAGTCCAAATTTTCTGGACAAAAATACCCCTGCGGGGTTACCGCGGACCGCAAAAAATAGTCTCGTAGAGGCTCCTAGTCTTTGAAATTTGCTTCTCTGAATTTGGCCACCGCGGACCGCATAGCCTTGATCTCCAAAAATTCCATCTTCTCTGAATCTCAATAGTGTGGTCTGCATAAAATGCATTGTGGACCGCACTGGTTTAGCTCCAAAATTAGCCTCTCTGAATCTCAGCAGTGCGGACCGCACTGGTCTGTTGGACTTTGTTTGGACTTATTCTTGGCACTTGTGCATGTTTCACTCCTTTTTGAGCTGGTTTTGACTATTTGTCACCTTTTTGACCAAACCCTGCAAACAAGTGCAACATTTAAGCCTTTGGGACCATTTTGTATACAATTTAAACCAAAACTAAAGCAAGAAGGAGTGTAAAATGTAGTATAATCCTTAGTTATCAACTCCCCCAAACTTAAGCTTTTGTTTGTCCTCAAGCAAACAAAATAAGCCCCACCTCTTAAGAATAACTCCAAGAATACTCCTATCAAAAAGCGAGACTTTACTAAACAAGCAACAAAGGCTCTTTCTATCTTATTAGTCAAGCGCTAACGAGCAAGAAAACGGATGCGCTAAGAAGCTACTTCGTGCAGCTGATTCAACTGTCCTAAGGTACCCTCTTCTAGCATCAATTGGGACTAACAATTGCCCTCAATTCAAATGAATCATTAACAACATTTTACCTTTTAAATATCATGGATCTACAGTGACACAAGAGCATCAAGAGTTGACTTGACCCATCAAGGAAACTCTTTCTACTACTTTGGTCATTGTGGAACCAAAACTCATACTCCTCAACTCTCCCCAAGCAATCCTCACTTTTAGATTGTAGCACTCAGAACGAGGATAATGGAAACACGCTCATCTCTCTCAAGGAAAAGTCTCAAGTCCGGTAAGTACCATAAGCTTGCCCCTTATGTAACTCACCACTAATGTAAGCTTCATTCAACTCAAGATCATATAGGACTTTTGTGGAGACTAATGTAAGCTTCATTCAACTCAAGATCATATAGGCCTTTTGTGGAGACATAGTGAAGGCTTTTGGTTCAAGGTAGGAAATATTTGGTCTAGGTGGGTTCTATCTTCCCTTAAGCACATCATTTGTTTCCCTTTTGCGCACATTCTCTTGACTTTTTGAGTCCTTAAGCTCTTTCTGAGGGGTTAGAGAGACATACTGTCACTCTTTCTTGTTCGTTTCAAACCTTTTTCTCCTTTCTAAACGTTCCACACCTTTAATCTCTTTTCTTTCATTAATTCCCTTTTATTTCTTCTAAATTGTTCATTCTTTTTGGCTTTTTTTATTTTTCTTTCTTTTTCATTGCCTTTCCTTTTCTTCATTTTGTACATTCTTTTTCACTTTGTTGCATTCCTCGTCTCTCCCTCAAACTTACGTTTTTGCCTTGTGCTAAAGAAAGAAAGGGTGCCAAGAGAGGGTCTGAACGGGTAAAGGCTTGTATCGTGGTTTTTGAAAGAAAAAGATTTAAGTCTCAAAAGGGTTGACTAGGGATATTGTCATTGGTACGCTATGGAAATGTTTGAGTCATTGTTCAAATCAAGGAGAGCCTATAATCACATCTCAAGTCAAACTACACTTAGGATTTCGCCTAGACAAACATTCAGGGCAAGTTCTAGACTAATGGCACGGGACTTGGACTTGCGATTCAAGTTCTCACCACACAAGCTATGAGATTGCTAAAGAAACAGATTCGGGGGCCCACAACGACCTTGGCTAAGATTTGAGCAACACAATGGTCCCGAAAAATCATTTGATGATTATCGCCCAACACAAGAGTCTCAAGGTCACCACTTTCACCATCCTATACACAGTAATTTGTTTTTGACCATTGGATCAAAGGCAAATGTGTTAGGCCCAAGTGAATCTTTTCTTGAGGCACTCTTACTCACTAGCTAATATTTACATAAAAAGCAAAAGAAAAACAGACTCAAACCCTTAAGAAGGTTGTCACACCATCCATCCTCGGGAAGAACCACCCGGTTCACACAAATTCCACCTTAGGAAAGAACCGTGGCATTAAGAAAACCAAAGGCTTATTGCACGCAAAAAATTCAAAACAAGAAGCTACGAAAATAAAATAAGAAGCTATGAAAGGAAAAATACGGAAAGTAAAATGCAGAAAGTAGAATGAATATATACAAGAGGTGAATAATCAAATATACAAAAGGGGGAGTGAATACATGAGAAAGTAAATTTATATACAGACCAACGAAAATACGAAAAGTAAACTAGAAGTGTAAAATTATATACATACCGAAAGCAAAAAGAAAGCATAATAAAAAGGAATTAATGTCAAATATATACAATCATCCAGATAGGGAACGAGGTACCCAGTTAGTGAAGATTAACAATATTTACAATTCAAGTAGAGAAATATAAACATTTTGAGTTACCTTCAATTGTGACAGAGGTATATACAATTGGCCACACCCATATCAGTTATGCCCTATGGGAGATAACAGATATAGTATAAGAAAAGGACGGGATATTATTATCCATCTGGGTTAGAGTAACCCAAAACGGTGGATGATTATTATCATTAGCTAACATTTCCAAAGGATAGTGCAAATATGGTAATAAATCTCCTTGTGAGAGACCCATATGGTGAACTCTGGAATAGTACAGTCAGATATGAATACTAGAATATTCAGAAATTTTAGAAGATGGGCAGTGAGATCCTAGAAGGAATAAATATTTACTTTAGTATGACTTCAACCCCTACTAACCAAAAAAAGGGAGAATTTTAGGCGTCCCAAAGAGCCAGTGATATGAAGCAGGGGGAGCTAAAAGTGAAAGAACGTTATATTGAAGTCTTCATAATAGGGTGATAGAAAGAGATATTAGCATGAGAATAATAAGAGAGTAAATGAAGCATTGTGAGTAAGATGTGATAAATGAGTGATAACGGTAAATCAAAATATGACAGGATGACACTGTCTATAGTCAAGTGAAGGAAAAGACAAGAGGAGACATGCCTTGAGACAATAAAAGTATAAGCCCTAAAGTCATATCCTCATTTCGAGAAATTGCTATAGTCCAATGTGATTACCATAAGGAAAGTTAGACCCCCCAAGTAATAGGAATTATTATGGGATAGTAAACAAGAAAAAGAAATCAAACATGAATTAGGGACCGAAGGATTTAATAATAATCGGCATCGTGAGAGTTTCAAAGATCGTGTTTGGACAATAATAGAATGGACAACAGAAGAATAACCTTTCACGAAGACGCTTCCCTAAAGCAATCACTATGAGAAGAGTTAAGTTTAAGGGACTAAATGTTCCAGTTACACCAGGTGCCACCCTCATGCGTAAGAAATTCAATTATACCTGGAATAGAAGGGTTACCGCAAGGCGAGTAATATGTCTGTGAAGATGTGGAAAACAAAATGCCAAAGATGAAGAGGTAAATATCGAATGGTAAAGGGAAAATGTGGTGAAAAGGTGAAAGGAATGAGATTGCATTTATTCAGATCCTACAGATATAATATGACTCCAAAACATTATGCAAGCATGACGACGGGGAGAATCAATAAGGGTTTCGCACTCGATGGTATTGATAAATAAGTGGGAATGAACACTTGATACATAAGGATCTCGTACGATAGGCAAGTTAAGACAAAGGACATAACCCAAGAGGTGTTACATAAAATACAGATATGAGAGTGGACCAACGGGTAGTTTGTTGTTGATTCAGGAAGAGCCTAGTTATGGATAGATAGGAGGACACAGACAAATCAGTAGATCATGCAAGATAAACATAGTGAAACTCAGCATAGGAAATTCAGTCTCTCGAATACGGCATCATAATCCTCGAGAAATATTCAGATAGGATTTTGGGTAGTAGAAGATACAATATATGTGTTACAGAAATAAAAGAGAGTGCCACTAGGGAGACAACTGAAATTTCAATTCAGAAGCAACCTTACGAGCACAAAGGCACAGAGGTAAGTAACTAAGGATAATGATAGGTGAGTAATAACATCAGAAATACCGTGGCGTATACAATGTAATAAGCTCGCAGCTTTACAAGAGTCAGAAGTTCTTCCCTAAGCACTGCAACGAAAGACTAGCTGATAAAATAAGGAAGCAGGCTTCAACATAAGCATAGTGACCTGAAGAAGAAATGGTCTTGTAACATTAGTCTCACTATAATGTTGTATGCACTCCATAAGAAAGTGTCACCTATCGTGGCTAATAAACGGGAAGAAGAAAAAAAATCAAAAGTTATAATTGAGATCATATGAGTTACAGGGAACTCCCGTATTTATGGGCACTAAGATAAGCCAAGTATCCATGCAGGAAGTGGTAGAACGATCAGGAAAAGTATTTTCTTACATTTAAGACAACTGAGAAGGCATGAAAGGAAATCGACGGTACTAGCATGTTAAAAGGAAGGTTGTGAGTAGTATAAATAGATATGCGTAGGTCACAATCTAAAGTATGGTAGAGCAACAAGGTTTTGTCTATACAGGAGTAAGGATAGGAAAAGGTGAGTGAGAAGGTGATGAGAATAAGTAAGTCCTTGGGATTAAACCCATCACAACAAGAGAGCTGATGGTTTCCATAGAGTTATAAAAAGCTCACTATAGCATGTGTGAACTCAAAGGAGTTTAAAACTAGGAGCATTTAGAAGAGATGGAATGTTACCGTGGTAGTAAAGTAAGGGTGTAACTATGATAAATGATAAAAGGATGATGTTTAGGCCTTTGATTGAGTAATGATTTAAAGAAAAAGGAATTTCATGGATGAAACGGGATTAGAATACCCCCTCCCCCTGATAGGATGAATCACATTGGGATGCTATGAAATACAATTATTGGAGTATAGTATCGTCCCTAAGTGGAGAAGAAAAGTCACTTCAGATGTTCCCCGATGAGACGTGAGCCCTAGTGACAATGTATTACATGAGAGGATTCAAGTTATCAGTAGTAGATTATGGATCAACATAAAGGTGAATCAATAATTGATGGATAAAAGTTCTGAAGTATGAGATGAGATTAGGTTGTCATTCTTAAGATGAACGGTAATAAGGAAGCATTAAATGGCTTGCATTTATACATATAGGATAAGCGGTGAGAGAGTAACCTGGAGTTGGGTGGCAGGCCTCGATAATAATAAACCAAAGTAAGTGTTATAGTACAGTATGACCTACCTAGTTGTGGTAAATCCATAAGCATAGATAACAGAGACCATGAAACAAGATATAGCAATAGTCGTAAGTTCAACAAAGTACCAAGCAAAGAACTTTAGTACACCTATAGATGCCTAGAGGGATAGCTTGTCGAGTTCTGTATATGTTCCCAAAGAAAGGCCTAGAGATTGGCTAAAAGCTGGAGGAAAAAGGGTGATAAGAGTCTCATTGGCGCATATTCAAGGTTAGAATCATCCAGGCTGCAAGAAAGAAGGTATAAACAGCTACGAGATTGGACGAATTTCGACCACAAGTCGTGGAGTGAGAAAGAGGCCTAAAGGGGGTAATGCCCTAGCCTTTGGACTTATTCGCCGAACA
This sequence comes from Nicotiana undulata, assembly GCA_005239495.1. Classification (NCBI taxonomy): domain Eukaryota; kingdom Viridiplantae; phylum Streptophyta; class Magnoliopsida; order Solanales; family Solanaceae; genus Nicotiana; species Nicotiana undulata. Next base: position 38,076 of record ML278051.1, read on the forward strand.
AATCCCTAGATGGAAAAAAATATTAAAGTATTCGTAAGAGTTATTGCTTAAGAGACGGATAAGTTCATTAGTCAACATTCGAGGACGAATGTTCCAAAGGGGGGAATGGTGTTACACCCCATGTTTTCGTACGTGAGAGTACGTCATAAGTCAATTGATGTAAGCTCATAAATAAGATTATTTTTGAAAGCATATAAAGTAAGTTAATCATGTTACCTTGGAGGTTACAGATATTTAATATCATGAATAATAAGTGACAAGAGGGTTGGAAAGATTAGAAGTTAAACCAATTGAAGAAAATAAGTTTCGTCGAAAGTCGACGAGTTTGGAATATTATAACATGTACTTTAGGGTGAGACTATGGTTCATTACATGATAAGGAGGTAATTGTATGAGTTATTTTTGTCGTATGATATTCGTGTGCCACGTTTTGAAGTCAATCAAGTTGTGGAACAAGAGTTGGCAAAGGTCTTCACAAGTTAAATTCATAAATTTGTTGAAACTTAGGACAAATGTAGCTGATATTTTCTCCCAATATACTTTGAATTAGGGGAATATATACCTACCAAATTGAATATCTACGAGTATAGTTTCCAACACATTAAACCTTTCATCAATATGACATAGGAGTAGAGAGATATTTGCAGTTTAGCGAGACTGCGCAAACATCATAAGTGACAAGTAGGTGTGTCACTAAAGCCTTTTAAGAAACACATTTCGTGTGTTATATAGCGTCTTATTGGGACATATTATATACCAAATTGAAGATCTTGGAATTTAGTTTCCATTGCTCTTAACCGTTTGTTCATACGACATCCAGATAAAAAGATATAAGCATCGGAAGATGGGTCAATGCTAGGGTGCCAAGCTAGCACCACTTTGACTTTTCCAAAGTTGATATATATAAGTCTTAGGCCGGTTTTCTATTCATTTTTCAGTATAAAACGAAAAGAGAATAACCATAAACATATCTGTAAGCTCTCTTCTAGGGTTTCAAAGAAGATTATCATCCCGGGCATGAAATCGAGAAGCGATAACATAAAAACGATCCCTACGACGTAAGTGTCATTGTACCGCCTCTCTTTTTTCTTTGTAGTTAGATATTTGGAAGGTAATTCATAGTTAAGAAACATCTAATACCTTTATTTAAGTGTTTAAATATCAAGAAAGGTTTATAAATATATTTCCTAATAGTTAGAACTCACTGGACGGTGATAGGAAGCCGTGACGAGTTATTTGACTTGTAGTGGACTGTTTGTGGGTTGTTTAGTGTTGGCCTCTTGTGCTGATGTTTTATGGAGTTTTGGAGGATAAAATGTGTGGGAAAACAACACATAATTACGGAATGGTGGGCTGGTGGGCTGGTTATTCTCCATTATTTTTAAGGTTGTTTGGCACTACTTTTGTTGTCGTTTTATGTATGAAGTGATTAGGGTGTGTAGGTTGTTTTGTGGTATATTGTCATGGAGATAAGGTTGGAAAATTATGCATACATGTTGTTATTGTTTTTTTCATAGTGCTGTTGGTATATGGTATTGGAGGAGGGCCTTGTTACAGGGGAGATGCTGCCCAAATTTACGTAAATGAGCTACTAGTTTAAGTTGTGGACTTAGCCTTTACTCAACACTGATTTTGAATCTCCTTATGTTGTGGTAGATTGAGTTGAGTTGTTTTGATTGAAAGGTATTAACGACTCCACGGAGTTAAGGTATGTTAAGGCTCTTCCTTCATTCTTTTGGCATGATCTTAAAGTGAAACGAACATAAACGACACGCTATTTCATAATGAATCTACTCCTAGCAACTAAGGTTGTCCATGTTATTATTTCCTTAAAAAGTTATTCTAAGAAATTATGTATTATACTTGAGTCTTAGTGAAGTTCATAATAATGGTATGATGTCCATAATGTTAATCGAAGGTGCAATTACCTTACGTCACTTCGAAAGTTTTAGAGCCTGATTCCATGAGTCCAGCATGCATTATATATAGTATCTATTTTACTCTACCGAGCCGCACTATAGTCGGCCGGGTACGACACCTATTGTGCAACCACTGATCAGTTGGTTTTACCGAGCTCCACGTGGCCGGATACGATTCTATCGAGCCTTATGATGGCCGGATATGTTTTTACCGAGTCCTCTTCGAGACCGGGTATGATATGATGATGATGATGCCCACAGAGGCGGATGCTTTTAAAAGATTATGTATATATAAGTATCACGCATTTCATGTCACTATTTCTCAGAGCCACTCAGATGCTGCATGTTTTATCTCGTACATCTCTCTTTACATTATTGTTCTTAGTTATGTTTTTCTACCTTACATACTCAGTACTTTATTTGTACTGACGTCCCTTTTGCTTGGGGACACTGTGTTTCATGGCCGCAGGTCCCGATAGACAGGTTGACAGTTCTCCTAGTAGGCGATCAGCTCAGCGGAAGGTTTTGTTGCACTCCACTTGCTCCAGAGTTGCCTATTTGGTCAGTATGATTGGGACATGCATTGACTGGTATGGCGGGGCCCTATCCCAACCTTTTTTATGTTTATGTACTCTTAGAGGCTTGTAGACGAATGTCAGGTATATGGATACTTGTATGGCCTTGTCGGCCTATGTTTTGAGTTTACAAATGGTCATGTCATCCTTATAGGCGTGTATGTCACATGTATAAGTTTCTATATCATGTTAGGTCATCCTATGTCTAGCATTCCCTTATGTGTTATTTTGATTATGTCATGATGACCATTTTGGAACATTTACCCATGATAGTACGATAAGAAAGATATGTTATATTGGTACTCGGTTGAGTAAAGTACCGGATGCCCGTCACGGCTCATAAGTTGGGTCGTGACAAGAACCATCAAATTTCGATGTTGTATTAGAGAGTTATGCCCATTTCCGTGTTGGGAAAGATTGCTGGTTTCTGGTGCAGATTTTGTCTTAGCGAACGTGAGGGAGGTCCCGTGAACGCGAAGAAGGAAGTTTGGGTTGACCGGTCAACGCAAAAAATTTCTATTTACGAACGCGAAGGCGAAGATCAAAAATCGTTCGGACAATGTTTTAAATGGACAGACCGAGCATTTTAGTATTTTGAGCATATCTTGAGTTCTAGAGCTCCGTTTGAGGTGATTTTTGCGGTGTTGTTCTCGTCTCAACAAGGGGGTAAACATGTCACCTTTAATTTGATGTTTTTCAAGAATTAATCTCGTTGGTTATCATTTTTATCCGTGTTTGGATTACAGAAATTTGGGTTTTGGGCCCCAAAGTTATGAGTCGGTAAATCCTTGATTTGAAAGTCAATTCTTGGACGAAATTGGATGATTTTAGGAATATAAACTTTATAAGTTATGGGTAATAATTATTTTCGATAATTTTCGGAATCCGGGAACGTAGGCCCGAGGGTTGACTTTATTGACTTTCGAGTGAAGTTGGAAATTGTTACGAGTTGATTAATTATGAATATTAAAGTGTATTTTTATTGGTTTGCACATTGTTTGACTAGTTTTGGATCGATGGGTTTTGGTTTGAGAAGTAAGAGAGGCGCGGGAGCCGGTTGTTGAACTTCGGAGCGAGGTAAGCCTCCTGTCTAACCTTGTGAGGGAGAAACTACCCCCTAGGTGATGTAATTGTTATATGCTACTAGTTGTGGGTGCTACGTTCGCACAAGGTGACAAAAGTACGTACGTATCTAAATCATGTTTATGCTCGGGTAGTCATAGGACTTTATCATGTAATATTTGAATTATTTGGACTCATTTTCCTAGCTTAATTAATTGAAATTATAACTAAAATTGATTTAGAAACATATAAATATATTAGGCCGAGATTTATCACCTTGAGTTTTTTCCAAGATATTTGATAAACGTATAGGGGTATATTTATTATTATGCACCTATATCTGTATTGTAAGCAAGTGACTCGTAATTCGATAAGTTTCTTCCTTTCTTGTGGAGTAGACCGAACGCCTCGACACTGTAATAGATGCATCTATGGTTTGTGCACTCTACCCTCAGTAGAGTACATATTATTCGGGATCGGGTCGTACGACCTCACCATAATCGTGCGTTATATCGCTAGGCCTCCGAATATTTATGAGATTATTGATCCACTGATGCCTAGAATTTTATATGGTATTCCTTATCCGTTTGATAGTGACACTTGATACATTTGAGTTGTTGAGATAGAACACGAGACTGAAAGAAAAATTAGATCTTTAAAAGAAATTCATGGAAGATTATGTAACTTACAATTTTACCATGTTGTTGTTGTGCTTCATATCTGCTTATGATTTATCATATTGGTTTATTGCACCTCTAATAAGTGTCAATGTCGACCCTTCATCACTATTTCTCCAGTGTTAGGCTAGATACTTACTAGGTAAGCGTTGATATACGTACTCATGCTACACTTCTGCACCAAATGTGCAGGATCTGACATGTTCAATTGGTGATTATCTTGGCGCGTAGGAATAGCTGATGAGGAGACTTTATGGTGAGCTGTATTCCAGGCTACGTATCACAGCCCACAGAGTATCCATTGTACTATTTACTCTATCCTGTCTTAATTATATTCCAGGCAGATGTTGTATTATTGTCGTACTCCTTTGTAAATGCTCATGCACTTGTGACAATGGGATTTGGGATGTTCTAGATGTTGTTTGTGATTTGCTTAGCATTTACACACTTTTATTATCTATTTTATTTAATGTAAATTTCCATGATTTTAATGCGTTGATTTCTTTATCTAGTAAAATTCACGATTTCGAAAATAATAAAATGCACAATCAAGTTGGTAATTCACCGTTGGCTTTCCTAACAGCAACGTTGTGCTCCATCACGGCCTATAGTGAGTTTTGGATCGTGAGAACTTGGTATCAGAGCGTTTGCTGCACTTAGATCTCACAAGTCGTGAGCAAGTCTAGTAAAGTCTTTTGGATCGGTACAGAGACGTCTGTACTTATCCTCCAGAGGCTAGAGGGCTGTTAGGAGCACTACCCATCTTGATTCCTCATCGTACGATTTGATTCCATTGAAGCTTATGCCTTCATTTCCTTCCAACTTAATCTTATGCAATATGTAGCGCTTGTTATCAATTGGGCATTAAGGAGTTGTAGTGGTACTGCAGACGTGGTGTAGGATATTTCTCCCTGCATATTCGGACAAGCTATTATCGTCACTTTGCGGAATGGTGTATGTCGTTTTAGCCCAGTATCTGTATTTACTATGGTTTCGAGGCTATGCACAGATTATTATGTTATTCATGCATTTTTTTCGCACAATGTTGGTGTAATGGTAGGGTGCTTGTCTATGTATGGAGGCAGTGAATGACTCAAAAAGAGGATTTCTTAGTGCATAGTTTTAGAGGTTCGATATTTAATTCTAGCGGAGGAAAGACAATCGGACTATGGATGTTCAGGCTTTGGTTGATGGATTAATGAGACTGATATTTTCTAGCGTGGTAAATCTCATTTGTGATGTGGTGTCGTCGTCCTTGTTTGAACACATTAAGGGTCACCAGTGTTATGGTCTTCTTTTATTTGCCTTCGGGGTAGGGTGTTCTGAAATAGTGCCTAAGAAGCGGTTGTCAGAGATGGAGCTATGTAGCAATTCTAAAATCGAATAGGTGTTTCTAATGCTGATGGCTTGAGAAAGATGACCCTCGAAGAGGCTTAGAGTTGGTAGAAATTTATTACTTCAGGTGCTACAGAGATGGATTCTGATTTGAACAACATTTGGGAAACGAAGGATGCGGAAGGAAATGGTGGGAGGTGTCTCGCGGCGGTTGAATTGCTACCGAGTCAAGTATGAAAAGGAAAGGTCGAGAAGTTTCTTAAAGGAGAAGGTTTAACCGAAGTGGGAATGGCAGACTATAATATGGATTCTATGGTAGGATAGCCACATGCCTCGAGAAAAGTTTAGAGCGATTTAGGAAGCATGGTGGACAGTGACTAGGTCTACGAATTTTATTTGGGATAGTGGTTGATGTACTGAGGAAGGATTAATATGATAGAAAGGAGTTTTCTTGGAATGAAGAGGGGTTTAAAAGCTTGATTATTGTTATGGGGTGCGACGTGAGTTTGAGTTTGGAATGTATTGTCGGACTTTCATTTGATGTCAATGGGGACTGAACAGACTTTTACAGTCGGTGAACGAGTACGATCTCAAGAGGGGTTAGCTAATTTCGTGGTAGTTGTAACCTAGGGCAATGTCGTTGGAAGGTGTCGAAATAGAATTCCACATGTGGGTTATCTTCTGTGAGCAGGTTAGCGGTTGCGTGATTTTGATGAAGTTTCTACGAAGAGTTCTACTTACTAACCGATAGAAGGTCGAATATGCGGTTGTGGTTGATATTCAGAATGTTGGTGAAAAGTTTAACAAGAGACTACGAGAAATTTGGCGGGTTGACTGTGCGAGATCATGGTAATTGAGAAGGAGGAATCTTTATGGGTTCTACATTTATGTGATTGTAGCTTAAAGCTAAGTGGGGGAGCCCGTCTACGATTGGATCGTGGGTTGTCTGCTTGTATGGTTTCTGGTTATCGGTGCATTGGTGGATTAATGACTAAGAAAAGAAAACATTAGGGGTAATTCGAGCAAAGAACTTGATGAATATGTGTTATATTTTGCCTTATCGATTCATGTGCAAGTTTTTGGAAACTTAGAGTTTATGCTTCTTGTGGATGTGATGTACAAGGAAAAGAATTCATCTGGTTGCTTCTCTGGGAGTGTTCATGGGCTAACAGAACACTAGAGTTTGATTATATTCGGGACCTAGTTGGAGATGCTATTGTGCGCTTGGTGGGGGGCATGAGATGGTTCATAGGTATTGAGGCGATGTGGTCTCGTGATTCGGGTCACTCGGGATGAGTGCTGAATAAGTTAGTTATGTTTTTGAATGGAGCTATTATTCTTGCTAAGGCAAGTCAAGGGTAAATTAGAAGAAGTTGGGTTTGTCAGTTATGGTTTGAATCAGCATGATTGTGCCAATGATCAGTTTCTTCAGCGTGTTAAGTTATACAGGTGTTTTGTGGTTGTATGTGTGGGTTTGAAAACCACTATAGTTTGATTGATTTGGGAGGTATTTGATTCAAATGGCCTTGTTATGTGTAAATGGATCCTGAAAGATTTATGGCGGTTTAGACCACAACTTGAGGTTTGTATTTTCTGCGGGTATGGGAATTCAGTTATATGCTGCAATGGTTCTTCTGAAATGAGTTAAGTGAAAGGTTTCTAGCCAATGAAGAGTTTATTCTACTGGTAGTTCAGGGGTTATGATGAATTCTTGTACTCTCATGTAGAGGCATGATAGGTGCAGTGAGCGCATGAGAATTGGAAGTTGAGGATCTAGGTTGCGGCTAGGTGTTGATAAGAATGTCACGAGCTCAGATGAGCAGGGAAGAATCCAGATGTTCAGAGTAAGCTGGGATTTTTTTTTTGTGTCACCTGAGAAAGGTGTCCTGTGTAAGAGGCTTTGTGTATTGATTTGCGGATTCTTGATTTTCTTTACAGAATTAGAAAGGTTGGTGGTATGGAGGTGCAGACTTTTCTACCTGGTGCGGAAGTTCGTGGGCCCGTATCCCACGGGGAAATTTGTAAAAGTGTGAAATGTTAGTCACTTGATTTCTAAGGATTGAAATCAAGTATGGAGATTCTGGTATTATTGCTAATGCGAGAGTTTATGCCTGAAAGGCGCTCTAGTCATTTGGTTGTGGACTGTGGGAGTTTAGTTCGGAGTGGACGGCTGCTCATGTGTGTCATGAATAGGAGCACTGTGGATCCTTGGAAGGTTGTTGCCCTAGTATGGTATTATCATAATCGGCTTGAGGTCCGTTGGTGGGTCTAATGTGAATATGTGTTCTACATCAGGTCGGATGTGTTCATTCGGCATAGCATTGCTTACGGAGGAGTCTTCGGTCGTTGGATGTTATTCCCGTCGTCAGCTTTTGTAATACTCTATTGTGCCGGGGGGTTGTGAGACGACTTGATTATTTGCACATGTGTTGTGATCCCGTGTAGCTGTGGTGTTATATGTGCAAGATAGTTCTCGAGGTGCAGGTCATTTACTGCACCTTAATCATGCTTGGGTTTTTGTAGTGTGTGGCACCATCCGTCTCCCCAGGGGTGTATCATGCACTTGGGGTGTTTCTGGTCAATATTCGGGCATTTTGTATGTATAAGCATTACGACTTGATAGGTGTTTCTTTAATGATTTATGTGTGGACAGGTGGCACGCCGCCACAGGTATATTATTTGGATCAGGTGGCACGCCACTACGGGTATGTTGTGTGGGTCGGGTTGAGCACCGCAACGATGTCATATTCTAATCGGGTTGCACACTGCAACAATGTCATAGTTGGATCGGGTTGCACGCCGCAACAGGGAGGTGTTAGGTTCAGATGTGTTTGGGTTGTGTCGCGCTCTTATTTGATGTTTCAACGTCGTTTTCTTGGGTTAAAATGATACTTTATTGAGAAACGCCCTTTGATTTGTGATTATATTGAACCATTAGATCTGTATCGTAATTATATAAGCGTAGCAACAAAAATCATCGAATCCCAATGTCATATGAGATAGTTATGCCCATTTCCGTGTCAGAAAAGATTGTTGGTGTCTGGTGCAGACTTTGTTCATCGCGAATGCGAAGAAAGAAATTTAGGTTGATCAGTCAACATGAAAAATTTCTCTTCGCGAATGCAAAGGTATCCCGCAAAAGAGAAAAACAAAAATCTCCTCGACAGTGTTTTAAATGCATCGACCGAGCATTTTAGTAATTTGTGTATATCTTGAATCCTAGAGCTCCGTTTGAGGTAATTTTTGCGGCGTTGTTCTCGTTTCAACAAGGGTAAATATATGACCTTTATTTTGATATTTTTCCATGATTATTCTCGTTGGTTATCATTTTTATCCGTGTTTGGATTTTAGAAATTGGGGTTTTGAGACCAAAACTTATGAGATGGTAAATCCTTGATTTGAGGGTCAATTCATGCACAAAATTGGATGATTTTCGGAATATAAACTATATAAGTTATGGGTAATAATTGTTTTCAATAATTTTTGAAATTCGGGCACGAAGGCTCGAGGGTTGACCTTGTTGACTTTTCGAGCGAAGTTGAAAATTGTTATGAATTTATTAATTATGAGTATTAGAGTGCATTTATATTGGTTTGCACATTGTTTGACTAGTTTCGGATCGATGAGCTTTGATTTGAGGAGTTAGAGAGGCGCGAGAGAACTTCAGAGCGAGGTAAGTCTCCTGTCTAACCTTGTGAGAGGGAAACTACCCCCTAGGTGATGTAATTGTTATGTGCTACTAGTCATGGGTGCTACGTGCGCACGAAGTGACTAGAGTCCGTACGTAGCTAAAGCATGTTGATGTCCGGGTAGACTTAGGACTTTATAGTGTAATACTTAAATTGTTTGGACTCATTTTGCTAGATAATTAATGGAAATTATAACTGAAATTGATTTAGAAACATATAAATATATTAGGTCGAGCTATATCACCTTGAGTTGTTGCAAAGATATTTGATAAAAGTAAAGGGGTATATTTATTATTATGCACATGTATCTGTGTTGTAAGCATGTGACTCGTAATTCAATAAGTTTCTTCCTTTCTTATGGAGAGGGTCGAACGCCTCAGTATAATAAATGCATTTATGGTTCGTGTCGCTCGACCCTCGGCAACGTACATATTCTTTGGGATCGGGTCGTACGACCTCGGCATAATTGTGCATTGTATTACTAGCCGCCCGAATATTCACGAGATTATTCTTCCATCGATGCCTGGCATTTTATATGGTATTCCTTATCCATTTGATACTGCCATTTGATACATCTGAGTTGTTGAGATAGAATACAAGACAAAGAAAAATATTTAAAAGAAATTCATGGAAGATTATGTAACTTACAGTTTTACCCCATTATTGATGTTGTGCTTCATATCTGCTTATGATTTATCATATTGCTTTATTGGATCTCTAGTAAGTATCGATGTCGAGCCTCGTCACTACTTCTGCAGGGTTATGCTAGCTACATACTGGGTACGAGTTGATTTACGTACTAATGCTACACTTATGCACTAAATGTGCAGGATCTGGCAGGTTTAATTGGTGGTTGTCTTGGCTCGTAGGCGCAGCTGCTTAGGAGACTTTATGGTGAGATGCATTCCAGGCTACGTATCGCAACCCACAAAGTCTCCATCGTACTATTTACTCTATTCTGTCTTACTTACATTCCAGGCAGATGTTGTATTATTGTCGTACTCCTTAGTAAATGCTCATGCACTTGCGACACCGAATTTTGGGATGTTCTAGATGTTGTTTGTGATTTTGCTTAGCATTTACACACTTTTATTATCTATTTTAGTTAAAGTGTAAGTTTCCATGATTTTAATGCGTTGATTTCTTTATCTAATAAAATTCACGATTTCGAAAATAATAAAATGTACAATCAAGTTGGTAATTCATCGTAGCCTTGCCTAACAGCGACGTTGGGCGCCGTCACGACCTATAGTGAGTTTTGGGTCGTGACACCACCCGCAGGCTTCGGTCAAGATTGTGATTATATCTCTATATACATAGTAGATTATGTATAAGTATTAAAGGTGGCATTCGGAATGCTAAAGTGCTGTGAGGTGACACTCGCAAAGGGCAAGGAATTCCTCCCAAGTGACGGTATATATAAGTATGATATTAGATTTTAGTGGTATAATATACACTGACCATTTTTTATCAGAGATTCTTTTTATTTCTTTCAAATTTGAACACCCTAGATGAAATTTTTGACTTCGGCATTGAACGAGAGTTTGAACTCAGCCTGCAACATGTATTTTGCTCTTTTTGTCTTGCTGCGAATACACAAAATTACATGTATTTTGCTCTTTTGGCTTGGTGCAAATACACTTTTCTTTTTGTAATAGTTGCTCTTTACTATCCATTATTAATCCTAGTTGACTGTTTTTTAATTAATTCTTGACCTTTTTCGCAATTTTAAGTAGTAGTCTCACTAAGTGCTAAAATTAAAAAAATTACATAAATATTAATAAAAATATGTTTTAATAGTAAAATATAAATAGAAAAAGGTTTAGATTTTGAAAAGTCGTCGAGGAGGATAGCAATTGAAAGATCTGTATTTATAATATTAGTAGTATTTTGAAAGTTTTATGCTTTTTGAAATTATCTTAATTATTATATTGTTTTTTCAAGCGATTTATTGCTTTGAATTTCACATTTCGAAGCCTAAAATGGATCAAATTGACCAAATTTTTACCTTATTTCGATCGTGTAAATAGTAATGTGTCTGTGTTTAAAGTAGTATGGCACCTGTAACCTTCAAATCTTAGATTCGTCTCTGCCTAAAATAATAGGTAATAATTTATGCCATGCCACTCTCAATATTAAGCAGCACGCTAGAGCTTCCATATATATTGTTGAAAACTTGACTAATTAATTCTGAATGCTATATATCATATTGCTTGATAGATTTTTCCACCACTTGTCAGTTTCCAAAAGCATAGGTAAGTATAAAGAAGTTTCGAATGAGCTTCCTATAAATATATTAAATTGACGAAAACAAATAATTAAAGTTGAGGGAATGCGACTGTTAATCTGAATTAATATGAAAGTGATAGGGATTAATTTCTAAGATTCTACCAATTTTCTGCCTAATTAATGGCACTAATCAGTTGGAGGTTCAGGAGTATTGCACCCATAGATTCGGGGACTTTTTTAGAATGAAAAGCTTTCCTTATTAAGTAAAATTACTTATGCAAATTTTAACATTTTAAATTTTATTTTTAATTGATTTCTTCCTGTAGTTGGATATTGGCAGAATTATATTACGGACGAAATGTATAATATATGAACTCGAAAATCTATTTTTTAAATATTCATATAATTCATAAAAGAAAAAAAGATGGATTGTGTTATAAAATAACGACTGTAAAGTAAATAAACTAAAGACAAGTTTAGAGAGAAACTGATATATTATTGAAGTTCAAAACTGATGTACATAATGAACTAAAAACTCCTCTATTTATAGAAGAAAGGAAACAGCTGCGAGGCTTTTCAGGAGGCAGCTGCAAGCCTTTTCTTCAGCTGCTTGTAAGCTGTCTGCATGAGCTGCTTGCAACCTGCCTGTTTAATAAGAAGCTACTGCAAATCATTTCATTGAGCTGATTGTAGATAAACTTCAACAGAGTAATGGATAATCTTCTTCAGGAAGATTATCTATAGCGGAATAATAAATGAACATCCACAATATAATAATTTCATAACACACCCCCCCCCCCCNGGAAAAACCTAGTGAAGAAAAAAGAGTACACATATTTAGTAATACGCATTGCTAGGTGCCTCATTAAAAACTTTATAAGAAAAACCCTATGGGAAAAAACCGTAGTAATAAAAAAAGAGTGCATCGCGTATTTTACTCCCCCTGATGAAAACCTTGTTTCAGATATTTGAGTCTCTGTATTCCAATATTGTATATCATCTTCTCAAAAGTTGAAGTTGGCAGAGATTTAGTGAATAAATCTGTTGGATTGTCACTTGAACGAATTTGTTGCACATTAATGTCACCATTTTTCTGAAGATCGTGTGTGTAGAATAATTTTGGTGAAATGTGCTCCGTCCTATCTCCTCTTATAAATCCTCCCTTCAATTGGGCTATGCATGCAACATTGTCTTCGTATAAAATTGTGGGTCTTTTCTCACATTTCAGACCACATTTTTCTCGAATAAAATGAATTATTGATCTCAACCATACGCATTCCCTACTTGCTTCATGAATAGCTATTATCTCAGCATGATTTGAAGAAGTAGTAACAATAGATTGTTTTGTGGAGCGCCATGATATGACAGTGCCTCCATAGGTAAATACGTACCCGGTTTGAGATCGAGCTTTATGGGAATCAGATAAATAACATGTATCTGCATAACCAAGAAGATCTGCACTATCTTTGTTAGCATAAAACAAACTCATATCAAGAGTTCCCTTTAAATATCGCAATATATACTTAATCTCGTTCCAATATCTCCGTGTAGGAGAAGAACTATATCTTGCTAGTAAATTAACAGAAAATGCTATGTCGGGTCTTGTAGCATTAGCAAGATACATTAGTGCACCAATTGCACTAAGATAGGGTACTTGGGGACCAAGGAGCTCCTCGTTCTCTTCTAGAGATCGGAACAAATCCTTATTCACTTCAAGTGATCGAACAACCATTGGTGTACTCAATGGGTGCGCTTTGTCCATGTAAAAGCGTTTTAAGACCCTTTCTGTATAGGCAGATTGATGGATAAAGATCCCGTCTGCTAAATGTTCAATTTGCAAACCAAGACAAAGTTTTGTCTTTCCAAGATCTTTCATCTCAAATTCTTTCTTAAGATATTCAATTGCCTTTTGGAGCTCTTCTGGAGTTCCAACAAGATTTATGTCATCAACATAAACAGCAAGTATAACAAATTCTGATGCCATTTTCTTTATAAAAATACATGGACAAATAACATCATTTATGTAACCCTCTTTCAGCAAATATTCACTGAGGCGATTATACCACATGCGCCCAGATTGCTTTAAACCGTACAAAGATCTTTGTAATTTGATTGAATACATTTCCCGAGATTTTGAATATGCTTAAGGCATTTTAAATCCTTCAGGGATTTTCATGTAAATTTCATTATCAAGTGACTCGTACAGATAAGTTGTAACCACATCCATTAGATGTATTTCAAGCCTTTCACGTGGCTAAACTGATGAGATATAGAAATGTTATGGCATCCATAACGGGTGAATATTTTTCTTCATAATCGACTCCAGGTCGTTGTGAGAATCCTTGTGCGACAAGGCGAGCCTTGTATCTTTCAACTTCATCTTTATCATTCCTTTTCCGCACAAAAACCCATTTATGACCAACTGGCTTTGTACCAACAGGTGTTTGGACTACTGGTCCAAAGACCTCTCTTTTAGCAAGTGACTTCAATTCCGATTGAATTGCCTCTTGCCATTTTGGCCAATCAGATCTTTGTCGACATTCTTCGACAGATCGGGGTTCAAGATCTTCACTATCTTGCATAATGTTTAGTGCAACATTATATGCAAAAATGTTATCCACCACTATTTCAGATCAATTTAAATTAATTCCATCACCAGTAGAACTTATTAAAAGTTCCTCACTCACTTGAGTCTCGGGTTCATTGATTTCTTCAGGAATCTCAGAACTAATCAGATATTGGGTCTCTTCAAGAGATCCCTTCATAGTATTAATTTGTCACGACCCAAAATCTCACCTTTCGGGCCATGACTGCGACTAACGGTGAACCCGCTAGACAAGCCAACGTATACTACACATTAATATTTTCCAAATCAATTCAACAGTAAAAAAAATGATGCCTTTCAAATATGAACTGAAATAACCAACATAATCCATAACTTTAACAGCGGAAATATAATAGGAATTCAAAATGCAAAGTGAAATAGAATAAAATACATAACGTCGCATACCCAAAACCGGGATGTCACAACCTCACGGACTATCTGAACTGAGTGCTAAATACCGAGTCTGAAAAAGAAATATATAATTGTCTTGAAACTAGGAGAAAAAGGTAAGACAATGAAGAATCCAAAGGCAGGAGAGACACCAAGGCCCACGAAAGCCAGCGGGTATACCTTGAAGCTCTGTGTGGACTAAAGGTGACTTCCTCAACGCGGTCACTAGGTCTGGATGCGGGGTCTGCACAACATTAAGAAGTGCAGTGTAGCATCAGTACAACCGACCCCATGTACTGAGTAAGTGCCGAGCCTAACCTCGGCCGAAGTAGTGACGAGGCTAGACTTGACAATAACGATAACCTGTCCTATTCTACAGCAGGTAACAGGGATAATACAAGGCAAGGGATAAGCAAACAGGTAAGGGATGCAGGCGCAGTAAAAGGGGAACAAGTGAAATGAAGCAGTCAAATTGACAGATAGAAGTAAACAAGGGAGGCAATCTAACACAATAGCCAACGAAGCAAGTATAAGTACCAAAACGTAAAACAATGGCACGGCATCACCCTTCGTGCTTTTACTCTCTTCCTCACAATGCAAAGTAATCAAATATCATGGCACGGCATCACGCTTCGTGCTTTTACTCTCTTCCTCACAATGCAATGTAATCAAATATCATGGCACGACATTAACCTTCGTGCTTATAATCAATAAAATCATGGCACGACATTAACCTTCGTGCTTATAATCAATAAAAATCATGGCACGGCATTAACCTTCGTACTTATAATCAATAAAAATCATGGCACGGCATCACCCTTCGTGCTTTACACTCTTCCTCACTAT